>JAYRBW010088471.1:0-44825 GCA_036023295.1 Invenusta paracnida
TTTTTGAAATCAGCGTACCCTAATTAGTCTAAATCACTTTACACATCTCCAGTAGCAAAAATTTTGTTGTCCAGTGTTATACAATTTTAAAACATAAAAGGAGCGAGAATTAAATGAATTAATATTAACACTAATATTTGAAAAAAAATTTAACAGATAAATCTAGTTTACATTTAGCAGTATCCAAAATAAAAAAAATTATCAAGTGTACAATTATATAACAACCTATGAAAAAATGGCAGATTCCTTAAGAGATCGGTGTTCTTTAATGCAATTATATAAGTACCATTTAGTTTTACCTATATAGCACCCTTTGTTTTCAAAACAATTAAATTTATAGATCACATTAGAACAAGGAGCAACAGGAATCCTATATTTAAGAGAAAAATATCAACTAATCTTACGAGTGGAAAAACGAACTTAGCATTTAGATTAAATTACTTACATAAATGATTAAATGTTTGCTTAAAGTTAACATAGACGTTACCCAAAAAATGGAACAATTGATTACGACAGATATTATCATTATTAGTACAGATGTTAGGAGATAATTTACTAGAAATAAATGAGTTAATAATATGCCAAAAAATGTGAGCTAGGATAAGCATTGGAAGCAAACAAAGGAAATGACTAGATGTAAAAAGACCATTTAGAGCAAATACGAAAAGCACAATATAAAAAATATTTTGTAAGACAAGTTTTATAAGAAGATCTACAGAAATAATTAAAATTTAGCAATAAATTGGTGTTAGTGGGCTTAATGGAAAACAGAAGTGGAAATAGCATTATTACATTTAGAAAGAGACACATAAAAAATGAAGGGGAACAGATTTATGTCCGATAGTAAATTTTATCTTAGATTTTATATTAGATCTATCTGTTAAAGAATCTTTTCACATTTGTAACCCTAGTTTTAATTTAATTGTGACTTCTCTTAAGTTTTAAAACTATAATTTATTAATTTGATCTTTATTCACTAGTATTTGTTCAGTTTCTTACCTTGTATAAATACATTAATGTATAGACTCACAATTTTTGCCTGAATCTAATGTTGGTTGCAGCGAAACCTGTCTCGTTTTTGATAAAGTTTATTTTTACTGACTTTATTTTTTGTTTTGTAAATAAATTAAATCCACTGCCCGGTTATTTGACAAAGATATATTTATTTAAATTTAGTTAAATTAATACTAAAATGTAGAAAGCATTTTACAGGAGAGCAATTTAATATTCCAAACCCTTTTTGCTTAAATGGTATAACACAAGTTTTTATAATATAAGTTTTGTCCATAAATGGACTATGAGTATAATGTTACACTTAAATAACAGCATATCAAACTTTGATATAAGACAAAACATTTTTTTCTATGAAACTTTTTTGTGAACTTTCTAGATCGTTAAAAGATTAAACGTCTCTGGGGTGTTCCCATGATCATGTGCCATTTACCTATATTAACTATGCTGCTTGTATGTATATATATGCTGCTGTATGTATATATATATAGTATCTTGTTCTGTTGGTTAATATTTGTAGCCATACAATTGCTATATTATTTTTCTTAATTTTACGTGGTGCACGAAACATTTAGGATTTGGATTTATCGATTTGTATTGCTAAAATGTTATGATTCCACAATTCACGTATGTATATTATCTATGTCCACAATAGTTAACGGGGTATACTTGTGTATTATAAGTATCGTTGTATTTTATCTTGTCTTGACTAGTCTAATTGCAGCTTCTGTTTTTCTCTCTGTTTGTATATATGCCTATAACAACTATTTGAAATCAATTCCCTCACATTTAGGAAATCTGAATATGCTGGTGAGGTGATTAACAGTAACAACTCTCCATCGGAAATCGCAGCTGAGGAAGAAAACAGCGATGGTTTTCCTGAAGTCAACAAGCCAACTGAACTTTTAAATAATTCGACTACAGAAACAGAGAGTGGTCAACCGTCTTCTGAACATCTTCTGAGTGTAAAAGATCGAGCCAAACGACTAAATCGACAGGAGACTGATGGTATTTTGAAGGAAACTCAGCACTTGAACACATCTAAACTGAATTATACAATGGAAAGTAAATCGGACACGATATCTGAAAAGGTATTATTGTTCATATTGTTTTTTATTTTCCATCAAATTAGTTTAATTTTCGAGATTAAGATAGGATTGAGTATCTTATACTTTGTTTATTTGTTATGCAATAAATGTTATCCTTAATAACCCCTGCACAATATGTTTTCAAAAAGTATAACTATAAAGAATACTTATAAAATAATTTTTTGTTTTTATTCCTAGCAATTGAAAATTTAACAATTATTTATTGCGGTTTTAATTCTTCATTACCAAAAAACGAAGCATTACACCAATTTTGACGTTGTGGCAAACTTAAAACTCTTGTTAATTGAAGTTAAAGGGAAGAATATTTAATTATTAAAAATGATTGGTTTTAAAATATATTATAATTTGTTCACTTTGCCAATTTTTTAGACCTGTTCTGATTCAGAATTTCCTATGAATTTTCACGTAAGTGTATATTTTTTTATTTGATGCAGATTATTTTAAATATAGAAAGATAAAGGCAGTAAGAAAATTGGTGCACCATTTCTGACAATTAATTGTGTAGTTTCAGTAGTTACCGCTTCAGGTAATATACACTTGTTATTGCTTAAAGCTCTGATAATATTATATCTATTTTTAAATTGTATTTTAATATTTATTGCTTTATCATCTGCCCACTATTTAAAATCACAAACTGTCATAATTGTCTACTAGTGTTATTGGAACCACACAATACATAGTTCATTGTTTCTAATGTTTGATGTATTATTGTTACCGTAATTTTATTTTATAGTTGGATGCATTGAAACGAAAGTGGATGCTGACGTCTGCAGAGTGCAACTACAGTGAGATGGCGAAAATGCTTAGTGATAATCCTGAGTTAGCAAATTGGAAGGTATGTGTCGTGACTAATAATTAATTTTTTACTCATACTAATAGACATCCTTAATTTATAATTTGAACATTTGTGAATATTTTTGTTTTTCAGAATTTCATCAATGGTGTAAGTAACTCAGTTTTTTGCTGATCATTACAAGCGTGTTTAATTATTATATTTTTTTTCTATATTGATATTTTTTCATATGCTTTTGTAATTTTTAAAATAAATCAAGAATTCCAAATCATCGTTATTATTTATTTTAATTATTATTGTTATTTTCTTTTCATAACATGGATCTTCATAATTCGGCAGTATGTAAGTTAAGTGCTACATTTGTTTAAATAAGCTTTCTATTTGGACTACTAATCTTACTATGTAGATCACACTTGAAATTATGTTATATAGTTGCTGTTATAATTGCTGTAGAATTTTTGTTTATATTTGTTCTTTAGTTAATACTTAAATAAACCAATACACTTTAATGTTCTACATCTAAATCAGGCATTTACTAGTGTAGTATAGGTATATTATATAAAAATTAATATTTAAGTATATCTCATACAATTCATGGGTTTACACAGTAAAAATCATTTTTACAGTAATTTTTACCAATTAAAGTTGAAAAATCTGCATAGAAGATTTTTTCAACCTGTTTGCCTTATTTTTCAGTTATTTAACTGAACATAAAAAAGTAAAGAAAAAAATAGTTGTGGATTTATACAATGTATTTATAGTATTTTTATACATATTATAAGACATATTTTGTTCCAGTCTGCTCTACACTATGCTGCCAAATTTGGTGATACTGCACTGATTAAGCTGTTAGCTGGAAACTACAAAGCTGATGTAAATTGTAGAAATAGTGTACGTTTACCTTTATTTTGTTTCATTAATATCCAAGTACTACATTTATAGATTATACATTTAATAAGTCATCATTTTTTTTCTTTTTATTTCAGGCGGTGAGTCTTTTAATGTGCTTTGGTATACTTAGATTGAATTTTATTTTATTTCAGATTATGTTTTAATTGAAGTATTATTTATTATAATGATGCAGTTTATAGGCATTTTTAAATGTATATATGGTATATACCTTTTAGGGCCATACTCCTCTCCATATGGCCGCTTTGCATTCTAAAAAGGAAGTAATACAACTTCTCGTAATGGACTACAGTGAGTTAGTTTTTTTATCATAACCCGCACGTGAACTATAAATAAATGTAAATTGATTTTGTTTAATTATAGCAAGTACGTATAAGTATTTCTGTTAGGGGAAAATGCATAAAAATATTAATCATTTGTAAAATTGAAACTATTATTGTTCTTATCATACTATTATTATACTTTATGTAAAATGAAGTATTTAAAAAACATATTAAACTGTAGTATTTTGTATCGCTTTTTTATATTAAATTAAATAGATTACGTTTGTATTTATATAAAATATTATTATTTGATTATAAACATACGATTATTTTAACCTCTACTATTTTTCCTTTTACATTCCAGAAGCTCAAACGAACATCCGCGACTATTCGGGTCGGATGCCCAAGGACCTAGCTCCAGCCAATTCTGCTGCAGATATTAGACGTAAGGATGTTCTTGGCTTGGTGGGAAACGGGTGCTTCTTTCCAACCTGTGTCTATCATGGGTCTGGGGGGGTAGTTGGGGGCGGATCCACCCCTTTCCTTAGTGGTACTGGTGGAGGAGAGGGGGGCACTAGTGGTGGGGGTACTAGGACGTTCTCTCGGCCTTACTCGGAGTTCGCTAGCCTAGGTAAACGGGCTGGTGGTCGAGTCCTGCAGAAACGCCAGATTGTTCTCATTGCGCCGAGCAGTGATATTGCCTTCAACCCCATGCTCAGGGGAAGTAATCAGTTCGCCGGTGCCGGCAGTTTGAGTGGTAGTGTCAGCAGTAGACGCCACTGGAGAGCCGGCTCTGTAGAGTTGTGTCCACCCGGTAGTAGCCACTCGCATGGTTGTAGTCAGGGACAACGGCCTTCACTAGTCCATCGATCTTCGATCTCTTTGGGATCGCCGGGAGAGCTGCAGGTTCCGGTCCAAGATGTAATGATGCGCTCATCAGAGGCTTCTTCTGTCATAAGTGGTGAAACAGAGCTTGCAATACTGCTGGATGCGGAGGGTGCTGAGTCCTCGAATCGGGAGAAATCCGCAAGTCTACTTAGAGCTTCCAAGAGTTTGGATGACTTAGTTGACACGAAAGAATGAATACTTTTTCTGACAGCGTGCCATTCTACTTCTCTTGTCTTTCTTTTGGTTTAAATTATTTAAACTTGAATTTTTGTTTTCTTTTTGAAATTTTTATATAAATTTTGAAATTTATCTTTAGGTTTACCTTTATAAAGGTTACTTATTTGTTAAATTTATGCATTTAGTTTATTGTGTTATATTTATTTTTTCCATTTACCTAGATAATCTTACTTCTGTGGATACATTTTTTTTTTAATTTTGGCCATGTATTATGTTTATAGAAGTTAACTTGTATGTTACTATAAAATATACATGCATTCCCATTTTAACTATTACCCTCTCATTCGCTTATATTACTTATTCAGGAAAGGTATACTCTTATGTTCCTTTTTATTTTACGTGCATCAATATATTTCTTTTAATCCAATGTTAATTGTACTATATGTAGATAATTGTAACAAATTATTATACTATATATTTTATTTGTTGCACTGTTTTACATTGTGCATACGCTTTGTACTGAAATCTATAACATATGTTTAATACTGTGTGAATTTCAGGAACAGTCAAGTTAATTTTGTTTTACTATGGTAGTTTTCACCACAATACGTACATCTAGTGCGTACTGTAACCATTAAAAACCACTGGTTTAACTAGACACTCAATCTAATTATATATGTTAACCTTCCATTGTGATTATACGTAATACGCATTTTACAGTATTCTTAGAATTTTGTCAATACAAATCTTGTATTCTCTCCAACAAACCATTATCTCTGTTTATGTGTGTTCTTCTCTTTAAAACCCACACACACATATACACATGCACGTTTGTGTGGCGTTGTTGGATTGTGGAATGTCTACACTTCCACCAAGTCATGATTTGGAGGAGGTCTTTTCTCCAGTCAACTAGCAAGGCACACATACCTATCTATATATACGTAAGCTGAATGGCCTGTAAGATCTGTCCATACCAACCAACCTATTCTGTTGATTCCTTGTCACCTTGCCTGCTTATCATCCTGATTTTGAGTGTGCGTCTTAGTGTATTTCCTCTATTCGTTGCAATATCTATTTCATGATACCCTTTTATTTATTTTTATGCTATAAACAACTCGTATACCACACGGCATGCAATTTGTGTGGAAGCTTAATTTTGTTTTGTGAGAATTTGGCTGTCGTTATTTAAAATATGTTATGTTATGCCATAAATTGGATGAATTTTATTTATCTATTTTCTGAAATTTAAAATTTTGGTATTTGTACATGAAATGATTTTTGACGTTTAGTCGTGATTTAATTAATATTTATTTATTTTATCTGAATGCTAGATACTTTTGTATCTTTTAAGTTTTTTACTATTGTTGGGATTTTGATAAATGTAGATTAATTTTTGTCTCTTATATATTGCATGTTGAATTGTTCTTTTCACTCTGGCCTTATTTATTTCTGTTGTGGTTTTTTTACCGACACTTAAAAATAAAACATTTTTATTAATGGAAAAGCTGATATAAAATATTTCTAAATTAAAAGTACCAATGTATAATTTTATTATTTAATTTGAATTAATTAATTTTGTTACATTTTTATATGATTCATTTATTGACACCTATATAATATATATAAGTGGAGTATAAGTATATATTCCAAAATTACAGTTTCATATTTACATTTTATAAATGACATAAAAATAGTCTACATATGGATGGTATGCTATATATAGATATAACAAGAAATTAAGTGTACAATTTTATAGATATATTCGTAAATGTTTAGGAATAACATGTTTATTATATACTTGACTTAATTAAGTTATTACATTTCAAGCAACTCAATCACTAGGCTGTATTTAAATGGTTCATTTATCAGTTTTCGTTATTTATCTAATAAATTTCTAGAAATAATTACGTAATAGAGACTAGTAGAACTGGTAATGTCATTATACTTATGTTAATAGTCTTATGTGTTCTTTATTTTTCAGCGATGTTAACCGGAACGAATGCACTACCTAGTAAGTTCATGTAAATCATTCATTTTTACAATGGTATGCTTTTTCTGTTGTCTTTGTCTATCATTTCCTCTGAGCTTGTGATACTATGAATTTATTTTAAAAGTATTTTCATATCTACTGTGTTTGATTCATAGTTCTCCTTAGACTCAGTTTTTCATCAAGAGGTAGGCATATTATTATACTATATATTCAATGTGGGGTTCTTATACATTATACAATTTACTACCAATAGTAATTAATTTCACTGAAAACTGTACTTATAATTCACATTATTATTCTCTGACAAAGTAGACTAATTTTACAGTAAAAACAGGCATTTATAATAAATGTTTATTCTTTATAGTAAAATACTTGTTTAATTCTTAGTTGTGCCAAAGAAACGATTTTCAATGTCAGGTATGATATTCTTTATGTACCCATAAACGCTTATAATCATGATAAATTACTTAACTTTATCATATTATATAGCATGACCTATGCATACATGTCTAACACCGGTGTGTTATATCGGTGAAATTAAAGCTTTTCCAAATTAACCATTATAATATATGTTACTGTTATATTTATGTATAACCCTATAATGTTATTATTTTAGGTATAGAATATCATTCTTTAAACTATAATTATCTATTTTAGTATACACCTCTCGGTCATATTTTCTATTTGTGCATATAGTAGATTATTACGTTTATTTATTATAAATTGTTGAATGGTATGTAAATCAGTTTTATTAATTTAAAATTGTTGTATTTATGGTAATAATTTTTACATTCTTTATATTACGCTCTTTCTGTGATCTTGCTTATTACACAAAAACAATTTAAAATTTTTCTCCTAGATCCTTATGTCTGAGAAATGAGTTGCAGTTCACCTATATTTATGTGACATGAAGCTATAATTATGTTTCGAAATCTATACAATTGTTTTCTAACAATTATTCGTTATTTATTAATATATATTTCCAATGTTTCGACTTATCAGGTGACTTATACATATTGATTATGGTACAACTGTGGTCAAACGAAATGCCCCTACCCAGTAATTTAATGTACAAACAGAGATTTACATAAAATTATGTAATTATTTTTTAAATTGAAATTTGAGCTATTTACGGCTTATAATTATTTAGCGCATATCACCTCTACTCTACTGATTAGGTAATAGCTGTCTCAGTGAGTTCCACTATCTTATCGATTATTCTAGAAAATTGGCTCTCCATCATGAGGCATTTGGATAAGTACAGAGAGACCCAAACTGTAGATGATCGACCTAAAGATCAGCGCAGCAAGAGAATATCGGTTGCTAGTTCGAATGGTTACTGCAAATCACCAGGAAGGGACTCGAAGACTTTGTCAGAGATATAAACTAGAGCATGCTGTTACAACACCAGTGTCGACAGTCAAGATATGTTTGTGTGAAGTAGGTTTGATGGTCAGAATTGACATTTGAAAGCCTTTGTTGATTGAGCGACATGGCTGATTGAGGTTAGAATGGGCTCGAGATATAAGAAATTGAAATGTCAAGTAATGGAGACAAATATTCTTCACCGAAGAATATTCTGTTCATTAGTTGCTATATGTCAGAGGCGATACGTACAGGTGCGGCACAGCTCTACATCAAGGTCACATTCTGTAATCTGTGCATTCAAGTAATCGAATAATGGCATGGAGTGGTTTTTCGCTGAATGGTCTACGCGTGCTAGTACACATCATGGGTAACCTGAACCGCCAGTGTTACATTCAGCTCTTTGAAGACAACCTGTTGCCTCTGAACCTTTCACGGAGATGAATGACACTGCAACATTACAATGCAGCTTGTCATACAGCTCATACAGTGCAGCGTTTCTTGGCTGACAACAGAATTCCCACTCTACCCTGGCCTCGGCAATCCCCAGATCTTAACTCCATTAAGTACCTCTGGGGTATCCTCCAGAGTGAAGTTAATCATATGCCAGTGGAAAGGCTAGATAGTCTATGGGCTGCTGCGCTTGATGCATGGTGCAATATATCTCAACAGTCAACCACCAATTTAGCTGAGTCCAGGTCAAGAAGAGTTGAAGGAGTAATTTGAGCTCATGGGGTCACATTCCTTATTAACCCATTTTACCTTTAGAGAACGCTAATACAGCCCTCTTCAGGGCTAAACACATATTGGATTTAAAATGTCACAATCATGTTTGTTTAGTACATAGTTAGCATAAAACAAGACTATATAAGATTATCTGTGATTAAATTTAATAAAATCATGAATTACAATGAATTACTGGGTAGGAGCGTTTTTTACACATGCTGTATATTATGTCATATATATTATTTTACACGCCATTTACCCTCTTTTATTATACATATTAAAATCTACCGATTACACTGTATAATATATATAATTTACATTTTGTTATAATGCTGCACAGCACAACCATGATAATTTTTAATAATAGCATACCAACCTGTTTACATACTTTAAAATAATTAATTCGATTTTAACCACATTTGTACGACATTCAAATTGTTAAATCAAAAGGATATTTGTAAACACTAGATAATATATACGACATTTGTATAAAGCTTTATGACAGTTAAGTGTTAATTTATGTGGACAGTAAAGCAGGTCAGTAATATGTAGGTCAGCAATGTATTTTTTGTCAGTATTTATGTAGATCAGTAATGCTAAGATATAACTTAATTTTAGTAATTAAATAATATAGGCCAAAACCATTATACTTTATTATATTTTAAAATAATTGTGTGGACAAAAGGTATCGGATTACTCACAATAATTTAACACACAGTTTACTCATAATTATATACCGATTTAAAAATCTGAATATCTAAGTAGTTAGTACGGGTTATATATTTGTCTTGATTAAATTGCCATTCAGTTGTAATTATCAATTTTTTTTTATCGAACTTAAAAACAACACTGACAATTTCTTCTGTATCAGTGAATCGACAGGAAATAGCTTGTATATACTCATCTATACGTACTATACTGTATAATTCATCTAAGCCTAAATGATAAAATATACAAATAAAAATTATAAGCTTATGTTTAAATTTGTTAAACTATCTAAGCTTGTTTTCAAACTGCCTTCCTGCAAGATTAATGTTAATTTTGTGAATATAGCGATATAGCTCGGCTACAAGCCCAGTAACACAAATAGGGTTTTAGCATTATGGTATATAGGAATTTATGTAAAAATAGAGTCAGAGTTCCGCAGCATGATGGTGTATTATATGAAAAATATATAGAAGTAATCTAGCAAGCTATTCTTTTCTCTTCCGCCCTCCAGAGAAAGTGAGCAAAATGTTCACCTCCCTAGAGGCTGAAAGCAAAGACCGAGGCAGACGGGGTACCTACCATCACCACCGCCCTGCCTCTGCCCTTCATGCTCGGGGCTCTATCCTCTACTCTTCCGCCACCCCTTCCTCTCCTGTCACTCCCGGGGGTACGGCCACTTCTCTCTCCCCTGCTGCTGCCCTCGAGGTGGGGAGTTTTGCTCGTGCTGTCCGCGAGAGTTTCCGCCAGAAGGGAGACCCGGTGTTGCGTGCCCCCCGACGGCCCCTCTCATGCACCGATATGACAGATGGGGCAGAGACTGCAGGAGCATCGGGAGAGAGTGGTGGGGAGCTTGGATCCCCGGCAGATGCCACTTCTGAGGCGGGAGATCAGATAAAGATCTCGCCTGGTATACAGGTCAGTACAATTTGTTGTCTGCTTTTTGTTCTATATGATTCATGTTCAATTTTCTTTATATCTATAAATTAATTGATAGCATTTGTTTCATAACAATTTACTCTCACACATGTATATGTCACTTGCGTATGGCATTTATTTGTTTTTAAATTTTGCAATTTTCTAATATTATGTTTTAAATAGTAAGACTAAACTAATTAAATTAAATTTATATTAGAGTTTATAAGTACTATGGCACTTCTTAAATTTTTTAAAATAAATTGTTTAAAAAATGTAAGCAGCTAGTGCTTCATCTATTATTATAAAAAATATACACTGAGAAAGCACATATTATAACAAACATTATAAGATATTATACAATATGAGAAATATTATAAGATAGAAAACAGGTTCAATATTGGAAGAAATTTCTTTATGATTTTTCGTATTATTTTCCTATTTATTTAATGCTAATAATATTAGAAATAGTATCGTAATATATTCTCAGCTCTAAACATTTAACATAATTTAAATTTGTTAATTTGAAAAATGTTCTAACAGCTATTCTAGTTTACTATTATACACTGTAATATTGATTTATTTTATTACTTACATAACTCGTTTGCATTCTCGCACATATTTTTAGTTGAACGATGAGTAAGTTTGACGAAATTTTGATAATTATCAAGAGTCGTTCACAATATTTATTGATTGCTCCTTACCTATACAGTTTGAACCCTTTCTATTTTTTATTTTTTATCCCAATCTTGACCTACCCACCTACTTTAAACTGTATTTCCTTTCCTTTTTTTATTTTTCCTATATTACGAGTATATTTACAAATTATGATTTTTGGAACATCTTGTTCTAAATATAGATAATAAATATTTTGTTGTTGTTTATCTGTGATTTCAATGAAAACACAGCAAAATGTATCAGTTTCTTATGATTATTGCATTTTGTATAAATTAATATTGCACTGTCATTTAAAAGATGTGTTATATTACATTTTATTTTACTAATTTTTGTTTACTAATAAAGTTGATTGTGAATTCCTTCATATTAAATAATTAATAACTTTCTTTCAAAAGCAATCCTTAGATGATCCCATCACCTTTTCCATATTACAATTATTATGACGTCTATTCTAACTGTTGACTTATTTTATATGACAGTTTAATATTAATAAATAAAACGCTTTTATTAATTGCTTCTAGATGTCCATATAGATAGTTAGTCTTTTCAACAAAATATAAAGTTTTATTTATACCTGCTTTATGACTGGCTATTAATTATAGTATGTCTTTATGCTTATTAGTGACAGCTTTCGTCATTCTTGTAGGTAGATCGTACATCCAATTTTTCGAACATCGTATTTATTTAAGTTACTTTTTACACGCAGATTTTTTAATGTTCAATTTTTTAATATTAATTCTTTAATACAATTAATGTATATACTAGTATAGCAGTTTTTCCTCTATTTTTTGTCGTACTGATCTTTATACCGTTCAAATATAAAAAATAATTTTTAATAAGATTTTTACAACCAATAGAAACAGAAAATCTATGAAATTTGGATATAGCATAAAATTATCTATTATGAAAACCTTTCGCATTATATTTTAGAATTATAACAAAATATTGTAGGGTTTATTAATTTTTTTATTTCGCTCTCTATATGCTCACGTTTTATTTTTGTGAAACAGCTTGTTAAAGTTCCAGCTTTAGCAGCTCAATTTTCAACTATTGTACGAATATTGAGTTTTCCTTCGTTTGGAGGTCTTTTTTGATTACTTAAGTTTTGGATGCTCAAATATTTCTTTTCCAATCTGCTTCTTGTGACTGCAGGTTTAGTTATTTATATTTCACATGTTTTTACATTTCCAAACGTCTCCCGTGTATTGCCTGAATCGAGAATGTTGAATTTGTGAATAGATAAACAAATTAGAAAGATTAAAACAGGTGTTGATCATAAAATTATTATTTTAATTACGGATCTATTGGAAATTAATTTGAACTAGGAAAATCTTGAAATTTTGTCAGGCCATTTAATTTATGTGGGAATCCTTTTTTTGTTTAAAATGAATCATTCTACTAAAAATATAAGCAAAATAATATATTTGTTTAGACTTTTGGTAATTAGCTCTTATGTGGAAATATCATATAATATGTCGTATAATTTCATACAAATAGGATTAAATTGTAAGTCGGTACACTGTTGACAATGTATAATAAAAGAATAGGGTTGATTAATAGATTATGCTAATGTATTACTAATCATAAATAATTATATTTTCTATCTCAATGGGTATTGTCTATATTGGATTATAACAACTTCAGTTTGCTCATACATTTGCACTATTTTCTAAAGATAGAAAATCAAGTTTATTAGTCAGTAGTGTGTTCTCTTATGGTGTTTAACATCTCTTCGATCTCTATTAACTAAGTAAAGCCGATTATCAAAATACATAATCAATTACACTTGTACTACTCGTATACTCGTGTTGTGTTATAATACATTTAATCTAAAGTACTTACTGTAGATTTTATTTCGCAATCCATAATATCATTTTTTCTCTTTAAAATATTTTATTAATATATATTGTTAATAGTTTTTGTTAAACGTATTTTTTATTAAAACTCGACAACTGAAACATATTTATTATATTTCTGGTAGTCTGATGTATTAGATACCACACCTCCGACAGAACAACCTTGCACGTCCACCACAAAACTATCCCGCCGAAAATCAATACTAACTAAGATTATAGTTACCAAAAATTTTATCAGAGATATTACCAAACGGGTCAGCTCTATGCGTGAAATATAAAATACGTGTAAGTTGAGAAAGCTTCATGTTTTTTTCAACTTGTTATAAACTTATTTTATTATTTTCTGTTGTTACTTTTGTTATTTATAGTGTTTTGTTAGATAATAAAATATTTATTCAATTAACCAAATAAGTTCTACGTGCGTTACTGGTTTGTTTTTATTGCTCTTTTAATGGTTTTCTATCAGTATATTAACATATTTTTTTTATGGTAGATACAAATTACCTGTATTGCTATGTTTAAGTAAATAAAACAATTTTTTTGTTTTAACCTTTATTATTGATAATGTTGTGTAAAGAATTGTCTGTATTAATAGATTTGTCGGCTTGATTAGTTGCATTGTATTTTGAAAACACAAGCGAAAGTTTTATTACTGCTCTTACGTCAGTTTAATTTCTTAACTTTTATATTAGATGCTATATTAATGATAAACAGGGAAATTTTATATTTGGAGAATAAGATGCAGAATTTCTAAAATGAATTTCTAAATGATACTATTATATTTATTATGGTATATTTAATTTATATTTCACTTTTTCCATTATACATCTCTTATTGTTTTACTCTTATATCTTATTGTTATACTCTCCCGTGTACTGCCGTGGGTTGGGTGTCTGCTAGATTCCACTAAATTATTAAATTCCTCCCACACATAAAATTTTAGAAACTAACATAATATTAATGTAATTTTTCAGATTGTATATTTATAAAACCTTAGTGTTTGTCAGCTAAAATCAGATATAGATAAAATATTAATGTCAATTAATTCAAATAAGAAAATCAGTCCAATTTTTCTTCGTATAGCTGGTATGTTCTGAGAAAGGTACTGGGCGTTCATTCCAAACTACAAATCCAAAGCGTCGCAGGTTGTCTATGTGGGTTTGTTAAAGTCTGATGTTCTGTGCTGTACGTAGCGTCATTGATTCATTTGTGAGATGCACAAAAGAAGATTTTGTGTCCTCGCCTCACGGGTGGAAACTGTAGAGGTTGGTTGTGGCGCCGTATAACCCATGAATTATATACAGAAGCGGCAGATAACCTCTTTGAAATTGGCAGCAGCGTAATGTGGTTTCGCTTACGACGAACAATTGACGGCGTACAACATCCTGGAATATCTCTCAGGGTTACCTATCATATGCTGTGCATAGATGCACATGCATAGCGCTTGTCTGAAGATACAGTACCCATGAAACTATAATCTCGTTGGTAGCACCAGGCAGTAAGTGAAAAATCTATAAAAAATCGATTCGTGCAAATTCCAGTACCTTGTAGTGGAGAAGAGTCTTTTGAAGATCTGCATACCCCTATTGTAATGTACAGATGCTGATTATCACGCACGTAAGACAAGGGTCGATAGAGAACATACAATTCTTTGGATTCACTTATGATGTGGAGTTTTGTAAGTACCATACTTGTCAGATTTTGTTTTATCGTAAACTTTTATGGGACACCCACCACCGAAGCTAGCAAAATGTTCGTCAATCGTAGTATGACTCTCAGGAGTCCAATGGCATGCGATGAGCAGTAAACATAAAACATGTTGTAAATGTCTCTCATAGCACAAAACAGTTCATCACCTCTACGAGCTGCTCTGGTATTGATTCATCAAAGAGAAGCATTGCATGAAGTAGTTCTAACTTGCTATACATATTTTTAATGTTTTTTACAGTGTTACCATAGAATTTAAATAGAACTACTATAAATTCTACTGCAATTTTAACTAATCTACTACTATTAACTTCTAACTGCTAAATCATTTAGTCTATGCGTGTTACACAACACAATGCTAAATATAGAATAATAGAACAATAATCGATAAGTTTCTAGACTTATATGCAAAGGGTCTGATAGATATCCCATGGCGGTGCGTGTTACGTTAAATTGCGTGGCGGGGCGTGTGTTATTTGTCTTCTTCATCCTTACTTTTATACATGTTATACATTGTTTATATTAACCCTAGAATTTTTCAAATGCAACAATTAATTAAGCAATCTATCTATACAATTTCAGAGCAAAATTCTGAATATTTACCCTTGAGCTGAAATTACAACATATTATAATATTACAGATTATAATCCGATGGAAAAAGTTTTTATACAGATCAAACTACTTTGAATAAGTTACAAGCATTACTCAAAAATTAGTAATTTTTGATAAATTATAAAAAAATGTAAACACAAAAAATTCAATTCTAAACAGTTAAACTTGTAATGCAGCTAAAAAACAATTTGTCAATACGATTTATTTGGAGTATCTTTTGATATCAATCAGTAGAGTTGTTTCAACTTCTAAAGCGCCTTCCTTTTTACAGAGTTCTCAACCTAAAGATATCAACCGATCTGCCTATCATAGGACTCCCGTCCGTAAACCACACCTAAAAGTATTTTATAATATCTGCCTGCTTAGGCATTTCACTCGATTTATTTATTAATTAATCTAATACAGCACATTTGCTTTTTTAGTTCAAAAATCTATTTTTTGCATCCTAGTTAATTATTATTTTATTGTGGAAAAATAAATTACCTTAAATAACATTATTTACAAATATGATTATTTTGTTTAAATACATAATTTAATTATTTAAAATTGATTACTCTAATTGCCGTTAATTTATTGAATGCACTAATTTGTGAATATATGTATCTACATTAATATGCTTTATAATTTAGCTTTATTTCTTCGGGTAGTATAGTCTTACGCATATTTCCCGTATATTATTGTGTTAAAGGTTCTTTTAAAATGTTATATATTTAAACGCAATTACTGGTTTAGTAAATATTGTTAAATATGTGTTAGAATTTGTATTTTTTTCTAATAATATACTAATTCGTTTTTGTTAGTAATATTTTTAATTTTGATATTTAAGTATTCTAATAATGCTTTTATTCATTTGATTTTTATAGACAAAGTTTATATTTTGTTTAATTTTATATTTTTAGTTCATTATAATTTTTTTTTTGTTTAAGATTAATGCAACTAAATTATATGTATATATACTATAATACTGTATTTTAAATCCATAGTTTAATTGATTATATCATTTCTTTTATTGTGGCATATTCTATATGTCCAATATATTAATGTAGTCTACACATGATTATTTATACGGAAAAACATTATTTTAAATTCAACGTATTCCATGACATGACTATATTATACTACTACATATATTAACTATGCCACTATTTTATTTTCTATTTTCAATCATAAAATATTTAATTTACACTCACTAATGCTAAAACTGGTTATAGTACACATCACTATTTGATTTTTGGTAACTATTACAATCGGAACCATTGGTAAGTTTAATTAATTAATATACCCACATGCACTGCCTAATGTTTTAGTAAAGACATTACATATACACACACTTTCGATTTAATTTTTAAATTTAAGGTTGGTTAGTGACACATATGTGATTAGTAGAATTGAGTAAAAATATAAAATAATCGTTCAGAATTATTATTTTTAGTAATATCAATATTTTATTTAATCTTTTTTATATTAAAGATATCATTTCAGGTATGCTATCTAAATGCTCCTCTTCTCTATTATATGACCGTAATATTCTGTAAATATAAATTTACACATTAAATAACTGAATTTCTAAACTAAAACAATTAGATCTTATAACAATGTTTTTTTTATCATTTATTTATTTAAACATTCAGTCTGGATTGAACAATCGAGACCAACGACGTCGACAGATTGCATCAGAATATAACATGAAAATATCATCAAAATTCAGTCTTGACAGAAAAGAATGAAGTAAGACATGAAGATTTACACTTTATTTTTGTCAAAATGTATACTACTTTTACTTTTTTAGTAGTATACATAATAATACGTATATAGAAAAGAGTGAAGGGTTGAATAGTCCGGAAGCCCAGAGGCTCCAACCTAAGTAAACGAGGTCTCAACAATCAACCCCCTAGATGTTTAGTACTAACATTCCACATGATGAAACTAAACGTCTGCCGATGTCTAAACGGTTCTTTAGTACCACCAGACACTTTTTCTCATTTTCCATATTAAAGAATATGAGAAAGTTGATAATTGGGACACCATTTTCGTGAAAATGCACATTTTCAAAAAATAAAGGTTTTAACACTTATTCAGAATACATTGATACATACCAATTTGTTCGTCTAAGTGTTTTCTACACATTAGAAGTAAATTTAGATGGATAAATCATACCATTTATTTTCTAGAAACATTTGAATATTAATTCTCAAGCCTATTTTAACTAAGATATGCATTAAAATAGACTTTAGAACTAATACTCAA
This sequence comes from Invenusta paracnida, assembly GCA_036023295.1. Lineage (NCBI taxonomy): Eukaryota > Metazoa > Platyhelminthes > Proseriata > Coelogynoporidae > Invenusta > Invenusta paracnida. The sequence goes on from JAYRBW010088471.1 coordinate 17,952, forward strand.
ATGTTTCTAGAAAATAAATGGTATGATTTATCCATATAAATTTACTTCTAATGTCTCGAAAACGCGTAGACAAACAAAATGGTATGTATCAATGTATTCTCAATAAATGTTAAAACTGGTATTTTTTTAGCACATTTTCACGAAAATGGTGTCCCAATCATCAATTTTCTCATATTCTTTAATATGGAAAATGAGAAGAAGTGTTTGCTGGTACTAAAGAACCGTTTAGATATCGGCAGACGTTCAGTTTCATGATGTGGGATGTTAGTACTAAACATCTAGGGGTTGATTGTTAAGACCTCGTTCACTTAAATTGGAGCCTCTGGGCTCCCGGACTAGTAAGCTAAAGCCGTTATTGTTTATTCATAAAAATTTTAAAGAAGTCCGCTCTATTTTTTTATAATACGTATATGCTAAGTTTTCCAAATACTTTCTTTCATTGCAAATGTATGTTTACGATTATCTGTATTAATTTATTCCATAAATTTTTTTGATTACTATTAATACGAAATATGTATTCATTTAATTTCATGAATTTAATGTTAAATAATTTTTTAGATGATGAATATATTAATTATTTATGCAATATTGTGTGAATTCGTAATCAACACTTATTATTTTAAAATCTGATGGTTTAATTAATAGCTTCAAAGCTCCATGTATCTTTATAAATCCAATTTTATCTTTCCACTTTGATGTTTATTTTATGGAATATGATTTATAGAGCCTAAATAGGTTATTAAAAAGATTATTTCATTTTAAATAATATTATAATATAGTAATATGTTTTTTTATTTAAATGTATTGCGATACATATTTTTTGATAAATCCTCAAACGTTTTGAAATATTTTCCTATTTCAGTTTTGCTTCATATATTTTAAATTTTATTACTGCTTGTCAATTAGAAACGCAAGTATTATTGAATATAAAGTCATTTCAAAGTCAATTTATTTATTGTTTTCTATTTTTTATTATTTTTGTTACATTTAATGTTTATTTGGATTTCTAAACCTGTATTTTTTTTACATACATTGTGTTTTTTATTTCAGTCAGTGTAACATTATTTAAATTAATAAAACAACTTAAAATATTTAAAATATAAAAATTTAAAATTGTTATTCACTTAATTATTATGATAACATTTCTACATTGATTAAATTTTGATTAACCGTACAATTTTATTTATATATTGATATAATAATGGAAACTATCAACGCATAAATAAATCTAAAAAGTTGTAACTATAATTACAAATTATTTTAAAGAGATGCAAACATTAATTTTTAACATTAATGTGTAGAACAATAGTACGTTAGAAAGTGGAGGTTATTGTACTCTATGCCATATTATACATAATATGATGTATTTAGTTTTAAATTATACTTGTTATTTTATCTATATTTAAAAGTTTTAAGGTATAGGTAACTCTTACAATTACTTGGATAAGTAAATTTACACGTAGGCTTAATTCTAACTGTATACTTCTACTTTTAAATATCCTCTATTCGTAACTACCAATACATTTTATTGAAGATATAAAAAATGTTTGGAATAGCAAAAATATGAAGACACACATTTATAGTATCCGGCTCTAAAGCATCAGTCATCTTTGTTCTGTGAGGTATTTCTACGGATAACGTTATTTTTTATTCTTCCGAACCGCTTATGTCAATATACAATTCAAAGATTATGTTTACACAAGATAATATGAAAGAATCGTGTAGATAGCGAAGTTTTTTATACATATTTTTACTATGGGTGGGTACTATCGAATCTGTGAATGTGCACTATTTTTTTAATATGTAAAGTAATAGCCAATTTCGTTTAAAAATATGGCTATTTTAGAAAATAATTCTGAAACAGCATTAAGTTATGGTAATCTTAACTTGTCAATATATATAGTAATTTTGTATAAGTAGGCTTGGTGTTTAGATTTTTGTCTTACATATTGTAGCATTGCATTTAAATGCTATATTTTAGAGTTCAATCTTTTAGTGTTACTACATAATGTTATATTAAAATGCAAAATAATTAATACAATGGCACTGCAGATGTTTCACTAGTAGTTTGATGAAATATCTAGGGAAAAATCTCTATTTTTGTGTTCTTTTATTTTATTTTAGAAAGTATATAATATTTGTTTATATGAGTGAAACATTTATTTAATATTATCTTGTAGTTTGATTGATCACCTCGCACAATAATTTAAAAAGCTTGAACGTTTCTTATATTAACTCCTAAAGCATTTTATTTATTTATATTGTTTAAAAAATGTCCTTGATCAGAACAATTAATCTGTACGACTCTTTTTTAATTTAATATAATAGTGGAGTCATTTTTCTTAGAATATGATTGTTCGATTTCATAGTGCTTCTTATTAGTATATGTAATTATTTATTATAGTTCATATGCAATATACGTATGTATTATGCGTTTTACTATAAGCTATAAAATGTTTACACTGTTTTTTTTACATGTTTCAACGTTATATTTTTCTTCGAATTTACGATACTTGTAAGTAACAAAGGAAGTTGATGACCAACAGTGTATAAATGCACACAAATGACTGGTCAACATTCAATTTTAATTATGGCTACTATGAAAGCCATAATAATTGTAATTATTCTACAATATCTAACTACCGGATATCCTTCAAGTCATGGTTATTATAAACTATGAAAGAAAAAGGTGTATTGCACGGATTTCGGCATTGACATAAAATAGAAATCTAGCAGTTTTGTTTCCTTCCGTGTGATAACGTAATATATTTAATTTTCTACTCACTTGCAATGGAGATTTTTATGTTTATTTTAAGACTGTAATTTTCGGATAAGAGTGACAGTGTAAGGTATCAAGGAGAGAGCTGTAAACAGTAATTTGAGGAAGTATACCATTCTAGCTCCTTCTAGGAAAAAATAAAGGAAATATACACGATAATTTCTGTCACATTTTCTCTCAGCCCAAGTTCTATGCATAATCGGGAAGTAAAAGCTGGTCATTTTAATTCGTCATTCGCATGAGAATTAACTGTGATTTATTTTCTTTTGAAGCCATATAACCAGTTTTATTTTCCGGCAAGTTTTGCAGGTGTGGCTCATTTTATACGGTTTCTAAAAATGTACATTAATATGATTGCATTATGTAAGCAAACTGCAACAATGTCGCTAGAAACTATTATTTTATTCTGTTTATTATCAACTCACAATGTTATTATCTTATTGAAATCTGGCGATAAGAAAAGGAGTTTCAAATAAAAACAATAAAACATTGTTTATAAAACAAGGAATAAAATAATTTTTAGTTTTCTGTTAAGGAAAATGCATCAAGATCATGCAATGTGTACTTCTGAATAAATTGGACATAGTTGTTCAACTATCAAAAACACTTGCTTTTCTTATTGGTTGATTATTGAAGATTTATGTTATAGATTAAAATGAGTTCATTGATGAATGTCTATTGATTTGTTCATTTTGTCCATTGTACAATGAAGAAACAGTTTTTTGTTAAATATAAATTAAATTAAGCAATTATTTATGGTATCACAAAAATAATATAAATATGATCCATTCTTTTACACAGTTTCATCTTCTGTTTTATTCATATTGGCTTAAAAAATATATGCATGCTGTTTTACATTCGATAAGTGACACATTTTCAAGTTTTATTCCTTCAAAAAATAATCTTCATATTCGTAAAAATTTCTTTTATTGATTTTTAGATCATAATTATATACTGTATTTTTGTGGTACTGTAAGAAAACTAATTATCGTTTTCATTTGTACATTTTATTTACTGAAATGAAACAATGCGTACATTTAAAATTGATCCGTCTTTCTATATTATTATTTGAAAATTATTGTAATTAAAGTATAATTTATTTATTATAATTATAACGATATTGTTAATTTAACCATAATATGTTCATTATTCTGCATTATTTATTTATCGGATGTTATCCAAGTAAGTATGTTTAATTTTATGTTTAATACTGTCATATTGTCTTTTTCAGAGACTTTATAAATGAAAAACGAAGAGTAGCAATTAATCATTAAATGTAGCATATATGCATATAAATACAGACATTACAGAGTAAGGCTATCTATTCTCAATGCTTGTTGTTGTTTTGCATTATATTTTATATTCCTACCTATATTCTTATTCTTAATACTGTAATTGTAACTCTACAATTTAGTAAACCCTCTGTTATCTTGTACATATTGTAAGTACATTACATTATATAAAAACATGCACATGTGACATTAAATGTATTATAATATTTATTTAATTACCGCCTTTGATTTCTTCATTTTAAAATCCATTTTTATTCCTACGTTTTTATTAGTGTAATATACGTATATAGATTTAATGTTATAAGTACGGAAAGTATGTTATTTACTCATTTTCTTCGCATAAATGATACGTGTGTTTTTCTTTCATTATTATTTTTTTTCTATATACATATTTTTTTATCTACATTATAACAGCTTCCCGTTATTACTGGTGGATATATCTAGATCTATATTATATGACTTGTTTAAATGTACCATATATATGTATATATAAAGACAGTATTCTAATTTGCTTCAAAACATGTACCTGTTATGGGAAATATAAATTCACAAAATACTTTTATTTTTTGCTTATAAAATATAAAGTAGTTAGAGTTTGTATTTAAAATAATTCTAGTTAAAATGTTATGAATACATAAATTTTAATATTTGTTAATTTTCATTATCTTCAATTATTCACAGAAAGAGAGTTATTTTATATGTTTAAAATCTTAAATAAATAAGTCATTTTTTAAATTACGGAATAATATTATTATACTTAAACAATTACATGACATATTTTTTAGTTATTCAAACCACTTAGGCAATAAGGTGCTATAAAGTATTGATTAAGCTTTTAAGATAACCTAACAACAATTAATTCCTAATTTTAGAATATAGTATGAGTATATTAGAATATTATAAAAATCAGTCACGTCAACTTCGCCTTGAAAAGCATGAAAATACATGTCCTTCGAGATACTACATGTTCTAGGCAATATCATTAGGGAGACATTTTTATGAGTTACAAATTATGAAATTTCCAAATGCTAATTTTATTGCATAACTTTATGTATATAGAATATGTTTATGTAGAAAATTATTCACGTATAAACATTATTTTATATCCTTTCATCAACGCTAATTTTACTATTTGACCAACACCTTAATTTAATATATCTACCTAAAATTGTTTTTATAAAAAAATTATAAATTAGTACTCATTAGTGTGTGCTATTCAAATTCTACTTTTATTGCATATGTATTTTGAAAATTATAATTATTTACGTGTACAAGTTGTTTTATATCTTTTCACAAACTCTAATTATATTATTTGATCAACACCATAGATCAATAAAAACGAAGTGAGCATATACGAAATATTTAGTAATACATATTCAATTTAGTATTTGATTATTAAGGCGAAAAAATCACTACATAGGTACATATAAAAAATATTCTAAAGAGTTTAACACAGCATTTACTTTGACGTTTGATTTTTACTCCAGGAATGCATAAATCATTTAATTTTCATGTCTAAATAAGTTAACTCATTAGAAAACTTATTGTTTGTTTTAAATCCCTGAATATTTAATGAATTATAAGCCAAAAATCCTCTAACGGATAAAATCAACTTAAGAAGTCCAATTATATTAAAATTAACTGACTATCTCAATCTTATAAGTGACCTTCGTCTATAAAATCAATAAATATTTCGCCCCATGATAAAATATAGCATTTGAAGTTTTAGAACGGCAATTTTTTAGATACTTATTTTAATATGTGTATAAAATTCGATGTATTTTTCAGCGAAGATTTTAACAAAATTAAATATTTGTAAATAACTTAACTCTAAGTTGAAATGTCCACGTGCTACTTTCGATTTAATAACAATAATTTATTTGACATTTTAACTAAATATATATGAAAAAATCTTACCAATGTCAATTTTGTCTTATCTAATACTTTAAAATATGTAGAAATTTTTTTTAATGTGTAAATTGGATTAATCATTTAATATTACAAATAAATTACTCCATTACTGAGTTGTAAAGAATTATTGTCAACAATTATTCTAGAATATTGACCTGCATTTAACAAAACATTCTTCAGCCGCCGCTTTAAAAATAATAAGTCTTATTTTCTAAATTGCATATTTGGATAAAAATATGCATTTTTAAGTTAAAATTTTTTTAAATGTTATTTTATTTCCGTATGAAAAATGGTAGACAATAGCAAATTTACCCATACACAAATAATATATATAAAGGCATATATTTTTTAACGATTTTGTGTTATAATGTTATGGTATTTAATGTACCTAGCTGTATAGCCTAATATAGTAATATAACGCAATATTAGAAATTGAGTTTTCAGTCTTTATTTTAAGCTATTAAAAATAGACTATAAATTGCTTTATTTTGCATATTTCAATTCACCGGATGTCTTTTAATGAGCAATAAAATATTACTTCTCTCCCAAATGTGTGTGTGAATTTGCTTAAAAATCAATTATTACATTAAATAAAAAATTATAATGTTAGTCCTCGTAAACTGCTTAATATATTTTTAATAGTTATACAACCTAAATATTTGAATATACAATTCGTTTAAATATAGACAACTATTTTATTTAACATGAAAGGCGGTGTCTTCGTAAATAAACTACAAAATAATACTTATAAGATTTCATTACATGCTAATTATACAATTCAAAAATAACCTCATAATAAAAATAATCATAAAGTTTATTGTCATTTTATATAATTCGGTAACATTTTAAGTATTACGTTGTCCGTCTTTACATTTTACTTTATTTATATCAAATTGATTTTATGCAAAGAAATATTACAATACATATAATATAGTCATTGAATTAGCCATAACATTATGAAATAAAGCAATCAATAACACAACAGCAATCTCTTCCTACTGGTAATAACCAATCATTACTACTATTAAAACTTGTATTAATAATTTATTTAGTATTCTATACATTTATAGAGATAAAACCGTAATTTATTAGTATTTTTAGATACTAGTCAAAATAATCCATTTTTATCAGATTTGGACAAAAACTTAAATGCGATGCTTTAGTTGGAATTTTAATGAGTGGGAAATTGATATCAACGAACAAAACACAAATAGCTGTAATGTATTATATGCATATTACGATCGTGTTACACACACCCTTTTACGCTTCAATCATTGTTGAGGTGACTCTGCTACGACAACTTGTGAATGTGTCGTATATATACTTACGAATTTAATATGAAACAATATACCAAGTTCTAATTAAGAACAAGTGTTATTTCTGTATTTTCCTTGAATTCTTCTTAAGTATTACCAATTAATATTATTATTAAATTATTATGAATTATACAAAAATTGAATAACACAAAAATTTAGTTTGTCATAGTTTGACCAGTAAAGTCTTCTGACCTTAAAATAAAGATGCGTCAGAAAATCGCGATATACAGACTTATAGGATATTAATAAGTAGCATGAATCCTTTTAGGCTAAAACTATTCAAGTTCCAAAGGATTTTTACCAGAATTAGTATATGTACCAGAATCTATAATGCCAAGAAGTAAATATGAAATCAATAACATCGGTGATTGTACTCAATGCTAAATACTGTCCTTTCTCCAATAAGAGAAATAGCCCTTTTATGGGGGCTGTTAATACATAAAACACACATGTAGACACATGTTCTTAACATATATATGATACACACACACCTAGACACATGTTGATAAATAAAATTGTTATGTGGTCCTACAAATTAAATGTTGAATATATTCGTAATAAATATTATTTTACTGAAAATCATTGTCTCCTCTTTTAGGATGTTTAATATTGATAATTTAACCACCCGAGAAAGGATTAATCAGATAAATTTACAAATTCAAAAATGTAGTAAAATGAAGTTTGTGATACTGCTTTTAAACGGTATTGTAAATATATTATGTATGATGATATTTTAATGTCTTATATGTAATTATAAAAAAGTTAATACAAAAATCTATTATTTTTGTCCATTTAAAAATATTGTTACCTACTCTTTTGTCAGTAAGATCAACTTAAAAAAATTATAAGAATGAAATTGTTTTTAAAAAATGATTTGTGTCATTTTATCTAAACTGAAGTATGAATAATTATCAATAAGAATACATATAACAACATTATTAAATTGAACATTTAGTTTTAGCAAGGTAACTTTACTACAATGTACATTATTTTACACTGATACACGTTTTTCAAACTTATATTTTACAAGAAAAATTTAAGACCAAATTAAAACTACGTTTGTGCCAATTTGGTTCTTAATTAAAATGTGTACCATAGGATGTATAATTATACTATTCTGTTTTACCAAGTTTTCGAATGATAAACTTTATGAATTCTGTTAAAGCTATTTAATAAATGGTTTGTAAAAATTAGTGTGAGTTAAACTTTATGTAAACAATCAAAGTACTTATTTGTATTATTTATATTTAAATATTTGAACTTATTTATTGGTTGTCTATAAAATTTGATACTATCAAACTTTATCAAGCGATAATGTTCCTAAATATTAAACGATTGAATCGGTTATTTTATGAAATGAATATAATAATATATATATGTTTTTCTCTAGTTTTGCAAGAAAGATATATACTATCGTATAACTTAATATCTATTAAGAGCACATATGTGTATAGATGATATAAAATATACCAATATTTGGTTCTTAATATTATTATCAAAGTCAATTTATGTAATAGATATTCTAATTAAGTAATTGGTTCTAATAGCCTCATTAATATTGTAATATCAGGAAAAATCAGAAATTATGTCTATTTCCTTGTAAAGTATACAGAATATAATGTACATGATATAAGTATATTACTTTGTAAGCTGTACAACGTACCGTTTTACAACGTAACATTACTCTACATGAATGTATCTATCTCTAAATTATTAAATAATTCAATATTTAAGAATACTGTGCAGAAGCACTGAGTTTTTCTTCAACCAAATTGCAGTATATTCTGCTGATTACCCATAAGCCTCTGTGAAACACTGAAACCGAAATTGGAAATATGTAAGCTATATTTCTCAACTTTGAAAGAGCCCCACAGTACGTATAATGCATTATAATGCAATAATTTGCAAATAGTTTTATAATGTACCTGTGGTGTGTACGATGTATATCATAGAGTAATTAAACACAGAGCTTCGACTTTTATTGATTCTGTATAGTTCAATACTACTATGTTGATACCCGAAAGCTTTTGCAAAATAATGTTTTAAAATAATGTTTTAAAAACTGACAGAATTTAAACAGATTATGTTGTAAAACAGTTTTAGTCATATAGGCAATAAATTACATTTTACAGACAACATATGATATGTTAAAATTATTTGAAAATATATATTTGATCTTAAAATTAATTTAATTAAAAATATTTAATACTACTGTTTTGTAACCCATTTATATAAAATTTATTAAAATAAAACGATTTTATATTGACGAAGATTTACAGCGCGATGTATATTAAATCAATAAGTGTTAAAAAATCTGTGTATAATAACTCTATGGTATAATTACTCTATGATGTATGTAATGTATACATTATAATAGATAGTTTATTAGAAGTCTACGATGTACAGATTGTAGGTATACTTATTATAGGTATTTATTGGATATATGTTTAACTCGTATGTAATAGGCATGTACGAGCAATATGCATATTCACATGTATCTATTTTACATAATATATATGTATACATATTATATATATCTATAATTACACATATATGAACAATATATAGATGTAAGTATATAGACCATAGCGTTTGGTTTGCTCAATCATGTAGCAAACATTCGATTCATAAAAAGAATTGTAATGAATTAATCTGTTATATTCAAAGTTTTCTCTTTTTTTCTCGCATATATATAACAGCATAAATCATTTGTTTGAATAAAGTTTACTTAAACATCTTATACATAAATGTTATTGTATAATACTTCTTAAGGTTCTGCATGTTCTTTTGCCTAAATTTAAAATTAATAAAATTGGTCATTTTTATCATTTTATTGTGATTGACAATGCATATTTTAATGCATAATACAACAGTACATGTAAAATAGGTAAATATAAGTTTATATTTTTGTCTCATAACATTACATGAATTACTACTGAATTATGAATTGAATTATATATATAGTCTTATAAATATGTATGGCGTTGTTTCAATTCATAATAACGTTGTAACTAAAAAACATCGATATAGTAAAGCACAGATAACACAATAAAAAAACAGTTACACATCTTGCCATAATCATACATAAAAATTGGAAACAATTATTAGAAATCCAATATACAATATTTCTCTTAATTTTGTTTTCAGTAGGCAGGAAATTATCAATTTTCAAGAAATCATTGATTAATTTTATTGTTTAGAAATTTCATTTTATTTATTGCCGAATATATATTTGAAATCAATGATTCCCCACGAGTTTGCCATAATTGATTTGTCGTAATTGTGTTTCCAATTTTTATTAGAAATAACCATCTGGTTATTACTATTTATTCTGTATTCATATGATTCCTTGTATTAGATACTTGAACACTATAAGAATAATTGCGATGTTGTTCAAGAGATATAAAATTTATCGGTATACATATTTCTTAGGTAATAAATATTCATAAAGAATACTATAATATGTTATTATAAACATATTTAGACATAAACTATACAGTAATAGTTCAATAGTGACTTATTACATTCATTATTGAATGTTATATCCATTTAATCTCCACAAGAAAGAAGATGAACCAGATATAACTAATTAAAAATCATTGAATACACAACACATATTATTTTTAGAATATTGTCGGCACAAGAATGAACTTTAGTCTTACACCATATTGAACATAGAACTTTTCGGGGGAATAAATCCTTTCAAAAATATGTGATATATCTTTTCAATAAGTATTTCTCTCTATTTTTCTTACTCTTTACTTTTACTCCCCTCTCTCACCTCACTCTTTATATTTTATTATATTAAGCAGTGCTAAATGTTCAACGGTTCTCAGAATAGACAAGTTAAATATAGACGTCTCTGTGGGAAAAGTTGCACCGTTTACAGTTAGAGAAAGTCTTCCAAAGGTTTCAGCAGCACTATTGGAATTTAATGTTTTAGAATTAGAGAGAGACGAGAGAAGAAGCGATAGGAGAGGCAAACGAGTCGACATCCAGCTGTGAATCGTGACACCACCGGAATGCGCTAACAACACCAAAAACTGATATTTAATGACGATCTCAACCTTTCCTTCTATGCGTCTCAAAGTCTGCTATTTCAATTTTATTTCCCTCTATTTTTATACTTACCTTTTTTCTCATTTGCTCTTATGTGGGAATATGGCACTCTTTTTAAGACTAATTCTCCTCCTGGGAACAGATTTCAAACTCAACCAAGAGACTGGACGGAGTGGCCAGTACTATTCCTGTTTCGTGCTACTGAAGAGTAAATATTATACGAAAACGTGTCCTTCTTTCCTCTTCTTCGCTTATTTCCGACCTCCCTCCCTCAACATCTTTGCTTGATTCATTTTAAGTTTGAAATCGGAGCTTCTTGGAAATTTTACAAATTATATCTAACACATTTATATTTTTAACAAGGCTTGGTTATCATTTCGATTGCTTTAAATTTATGATAAATTTACAAACTAATTATTTATATTTCATATTTAATCATTTCATATTTTATTATGTGAGTATTGTATACATGTTAACAACATTACATAACGTATTTTTAACAATAATAAATACTATAAATAAAAATGAATAAACTTAAAAATATATTTATTCTGATATACCCTATGTGTTAGAGGCAAGAAACCAAACAGCCAGTAAGTTTATTAGTTAATGTTTACATGAGTAGTAAAAAATGTATTTGATATATATACATACAAACTATTTCAGTAGCAAATTAATAATTATAGCAGCTACATAATTTAAATGCAAAAAATATTAACCCCCAGCTTTAATTTATAACTATACATGTAATAACATTTGTATTATATAAGTGTACATAATCCAGTTTAATCTGAGTAATACGTGATCTATTTGAATAAATACACATATGGGCATCTCTACAATAAATATATAGTAGTTATGTTCTGCGTACAATATAGTTTGCAATATTTTGAAGGAATCCGTGTATTGTTTTGTATGTATGCATGTAGTGTTTTTATTAGTGTTTATTATACAAAAATAAAGTAATTAAATGAAGCTCACGTACAGCTGAAATAAATTATGTATATATAAAATATAAAATAATATTAATTAATCTAAGTATTCGTAGATATATAAATTACTTTCAAATAAAATAAAATATTATCATTTCCATATTTAATATTTTCAAAACGCAATAAATTCATAATCATAATATCATACTTTTATCTTTCGATAATTAAAAATGAATTTTTATAAATTTTATTAATGTCAAATATATGTAAATACTGATATTATATCCTATAGTATATAATTGTTTTCTTTAATATCATATAAATCACGTTGAGATGATACGAACTTTAGCTAGACTTTCTTTCAACACTTATATTTTTATCCGATTATAATCAGCTGTTGATACTAGGTCCTAGGCATTTATAAAAATTTAATTCTGACTGTCTTTTCAGGTTAAAACGATTAAATCTTGTATTTTCCATCCTATTTTCACGAGAAAATCGCCGGTTGCTTTGATCGTTCAATAATTACCCATAACCTTGTCTTTAGTTTAAAAATTAAATTAGTCGTCGAAGCCCTTACTAGCTGGCCTGTATAAGTTATGGTAGAAAGTTTGACTGAAACCGGATGATACATAGGTATACAGAGAAAAATATTCACAACGTTGTACATATTATAGCCAGGAGCTGTGAACATTGTTAGTGCGAGGGAATATTGGGGATACCAACTTTTTGCATAATATCGAAGTAGGGATTGAGTACAGTTAGTTTGAATCAGGGGATACCGTAAGAAAGACCCTACTGCCATACAGTCTGGTGAGATGTGCTTCCGCTGTCAAGTTCTATTCAGTTATTCATTCTTCAGCGATTGAGTCACTCGTAAGATTATGATTTCCTATATACTTATAAACCCCCATACTTCTTTTTTTGGGAAAAAGAAGGGGGAATTTTTTAGAGCGATGGTCAGGCAGAGGAAAAGAACGGGTAGGAGAGCGAAAGAGCTGGCTGGATTGACTGGAAGAAGCATTGCCTACTCGGAAACGGCACATGTGCGGAAACCTTCTGAAAACTCACAGAGATAGATAAAAATTCACTTTTTTTATCAAATTGAAGATTAAAATCGTCTCTTTTTGTACTGTATAACGAGAAACCAGGCTCTAAGGTACACCTGAAAAGAAAAACGACAACGAATACTCAAAGTCTTATATTTTGTTCAACCCTCTGTTTAATTTCTTCTTGAAGCACAGACGTTTCTATAAGGAAGTAGATAGAGAGAAGTTCGGGTTTATTTATTTAGCGGTGGCTTTTGAAATCGTGATTTGAATAATATCTTGGTGGAATATGCAACTTCATGAATCGTAATAAACGAGGCAATTTTTAATTTGAACTGAAAATGTAAATTAACCCTAGTTAAGTTAGATACGTCTTTATCGATTCGTATAATTAATAAAATCAACAGGTTTCTGCCTGATTGCAATCAATAGATCTGCCTCTAACCTTTCCAATATTTCTGAAGGATTCGGGAATATTATTAAATGAAGTGACGCTACTTACATCTTGCAGGAATGTCAAACTCACTTTAAACATTTCTTATACCTATTTCAGTTTGTGTATTTCAGAAATTAGAAAAAATATAATACTTAAATTATTTCTATAAATTTATATGACATTATTGCATATATACATATACTATGTCCCCTTCCTAATACAATCTTTCTAATAAAAAAATAACTCATTTAAATAATTAATAATAGGCATACATAAATTTTTTTTAAATTGCCCGAAAATTGGAATGGAAATATACCAAACTTTTGGATATTGCAAACATAATGTTTATATATGTATGTATAATATATATGTATATTCTAAGTATTGTTTGTTAATGAATATAAATGTAATAAATACATTTAAAAAAGTAGTACATGTTTTATTATATCAAAATTCAAACACGAATACCATAGATTTTTAAATAGAATGTTAAACATCATCATCAATCTCGGATGAAAATAAAAATTAACTTTTACTTAGATTGATATTTATTCCAGAATAATTCTAGAAATATTATTATAAGTATATTATAAAATACACAGTTATTTGAAAAATAATGTAAATAATGACTGGTAATTACATTTATAATTTACTTAAAAGTTCATAATATTAATAAACTGTTTAGAACTAATATTATTATAATATTATTGTCAAATTCTAATATGAATTATTTATTAAATTTTTAGACATCAAGAAATGTGTGTATTATGCATAATATATCAGGTTTCATATAGGTATATATATTTCCCTGGATGGCGTTCATTAACATTAAAAAACTTAATAATCGTAGTATATCGACTTTTATTTGAAAGGATTATATATATAATATTAAGTGTTTAATTAATAATTAAAAAAAACAAATAGGAAATATCAGTTCTATAGTATATTATAGAAGTATTTATATACACGTATTTTTTGGTAAAATAATTGCATTAACACGACAATTGTTTCCAGTGCAACAACTACCCTTTATCAAGTATAAATATAATTGAAAAAAATAAGATAAAATATCATAGAAAATTGTGCTTAGAGATTAAAATCAAAGCTACAGCAACGACAGGCTTTGCTATAGTTCCGATCCAATCTTTCAAATTTACTGCAGATTTTGACAGTGTCTGGTCCGTAAAAGTTTACGATGATAGATATTGTATAGAAGAATAAAAGTTGCTTTAGTTCTGATTTTAATCTATGAGCATCACTCTGAATGGTATTGTATCTTATTATAATTTACAGTTATATTTAGACTTGATAAAGAATATAGCTGGGGCACCCGAACACAATTTTCGCATAAATACTGTAGATTTTCGTCTTAATTATTCAATAAAAACTTAAAATGATATACGCTTAAAAATTCGAATAGCTTTTGGAATCTCCTGTAATATCATATGATATTACTTTACCAGATAAATTGTTTTATTTTGTGAGTAAGAGCAACTCAAACGTTTAAGTTAACAGAAAATATACTTATAATTACACATATATATATACAGGGTGAGTCAAAAGTTCTTGTCGTTTTTTTCAAAATACACATTTAATTTACAAATGTTACAAATTTAAAATTGAAGTATTATTATGTATATATTTACAATGCATGATAACAACAAAGTCAAAATTAACTTTCAAATAGACCTCCCTCCACTTCCAAGCACAAAGCAATTTGTTTGGGGAAATCGCGCATTGCTCGATGGAACATATCCATTGGTATTGCTTGGATTTCTTCTTCGGTGCGACGGCCAAGGTCGTTCAGGCTTGGATAAATGACTCCGGGAGTGTAGACATTGTTCCTCAAATGTGACCAAAACAAATAATAACATCCGGAGATCTGGCCGGCCACTCTATGGGACCTCGTCTACCAATCCACCTTTCAGATAGACTGAGATCCAAAATGTTCTTCGCATTAGCAGAATAAAATGGGGCGGTGCACCATCTTGTTGGTAGATACAAGTTAGTCCAACCCCCTTGAAAAGTAGGGTACAATCTTCTCATGCAACACTTCACAATACTGATCTGAATTCATAGTGTCTCGTGAAATGTCATATGCAATCCGTTAAATCCAATTCAAACCCAGACAGTTAAAGTAAGCACTTTTCCTGGGTCTCCAATTCTTACTTTATGACAATCTTTGGCTCAGTAGTGGATGCTATGTTTGATTATTTTACTTTTTAAATAAAAAACACATTCATCGGAAAATTTAATCTTGCGAATGAATGCTGGATCGCGATTTAAGATCTGAGTAATGGTGTCGCAGAATTGTACGCATTATGTGACATTATGGGCACATTATGTAACATTTGTTACATTATGTAACATTATATAGACATCATGTTACATTATGTGATATTATGTGCACATATTGTTACATATATGTGTACATAATGTCACTTATATGTGTAAAATGCCTGAATTTCATAACTACATGTTAGAGTTAATTTCGTTTTGGACCCCTTCGGCTGCCATAAATGATTGTAAGTTCAAATGATATGCTGTGCGGTAGATAAATATTTTACAATCTAAATATGAATTAGCCAATAGATTTAAAATGAAAAAAGTGATGTCTATTACAAACTTTAAATATGAAATGTGTATTATGAAGAAAACGACAAGGACTTTTGACTCACCTTGGAATTATATAGGAATTATGAGCAATAGTGACATTTTTACCCACATGCAGGACTTCCCTTTACTGGATTATTCCATTTATTAAGTTCTATAATGCACATTATTTACGGCGAAATAGTGCAGAGAAAAAACTAGATACAATGATTATAAATATACTCCATATTATAGCGATAATATATATTTTCTATAGTATAGCTATTAGGTATAACGTAGAATAATTGCAAGTAATCAATTAATAATTAAACCAGTCAACATTAAGATACAGTTCACATGGAATTTTGAATCCTCTAAATCATTTCTTTAGTTAATACGTAAAATAACGACCACAAAAAAAGTAGTTTTAGGTAGCTGCTTGCGCTGAACACTATAAGCAGCTATATCAGATTGTCATTCTAGCATCCTGTTTAGACTGTTTATTACACTGTAGACACCAGTAACAACTAAATCACACACACTGACTACACTTTCTCTATATAGAATCTTTCTGGAGAAGTCATTATTTATTCAGTTTCCAAATGAAACTATGTAGGCCCGGTTACTGTTCTTTATACCTACCATCTGCCGATATACAGTGCAGATACTGCCAATGGCTTTGAGAATTGAATGCTTTATTTGTAATGCACTTGCAATCACATTAGATATTAAATATTTTTGAGCTGACGACATTGAAACATTGAAAGGATTTAAATTAAATTATTGTAATGCTTTTTAAAAATAATTTTACACAAAATTACTTTATAGGTTTTTAGAGAGTTTTTTAATCAAAATATTAACTTGAAAGGTTTAAACTATATTTCTATGACAAAATATATTATGTTATTTATCTACAGTATTATTATTATAGTATTTTCATTAGTGTTAAATTGATTTGAAAAATTGTCCACTATCATATGTGCTTAAAGTAGAATTTGTCTATATAGATTTCAGTTTAGATATTTGCGTACAATCTATTGTATATTTCAGGAATAATTTATATGTATTAATTAAATACATATTTTTAAATTTCAAGTGCATAATATAAACGGTATGTATTTATAATGCGTAATGTAAAAAAATAATGATAACAATTTCTTAATTGCTAGAATTATGATTGTGACTAAGTATTAAGTAACTGTGTTTCTTGCAACATTATTTGACGATCTTAATTGTCTAATTAAATAATATACGGAATTAATAAAATGTCAGATAAAGTCCTGAATATATTTTTAATACATTTCTTTAATAACTTCATTATTCATTTCATTTATGAATTATATTGATAAGTTGCATTATTTTCTATTATTAAGATAACATGATGTGATATCGCTAAAATAGTTAAGCTTGAGATTGCTCGTTCGATTCAGCACTGAGCAAACAGACGGCTGTGTCAGTACTATGCATAAAGAGAAAAAGCTAGATATACTTTCTGTTACTAATTAACTAGGCAATCATTATAATCTACCGTACCCCTCTTTTATTGCTCTATACCCTCCCACTATATCGTCACATTCTCAGATTTTACCTTCATTCATATTTTTACTAGCAAAAGGTAGGCATATTATTGTCGGGCAACCCCTGACGCTAATACCATTGTTATATGTCAGTTTACGAGTAATATCAACACCCGAATCATTTATATGTCGACTGTTCGAGAAAATGCCTCCCAGCTATTTCATTCACTCTGGTTTTCTACACTAGCTGCGAAGCTTATTGCACTTCAACTCTTAACTTTTGTATCTACTTTATATAAGGTAGGTGTCTATATTTTTTAACTGTAACTTCTGTCAAAATTGATTTTTTTTATTTAAAGGTGAAGTAAATTTGTAAGCGCTTTTTTAAATGAGTCAGTAAGGTCTATCAAAACGGATTAAATGTTTTCAAAATATTTATTATAAAAGTAAATATGCAATAATACATAATATATTATTAACAGAAAATTTGCTTACAACATATTAGTATGCATGTATTAATACAAGTAAAACATATACATACATATATATCTAATTATACAAAATCATTTTCTTTAATATATTTTATGATTGGAAAAATATCCTATACAGTAATAAATTAAAGCACACCAAACATGCTCGGCTTGGCTCGTTAGAAAAGATGAATAGTATTAAACCTTATCGGGCTTTGACGCGTCACTTTCAATGTGAATTTCTCCATTAGATTTAAAACTATTCCATTTTTTACGCGCCACGTCGCGCCGCGGCAATTCAGTGTAGATAGGTCTTTATCCTTCCTTTGTACCTTCAGCAGTACATCAATACAATAATGAGGTGTGACAAATCTTATAATCATATATTTTGGCAGGTTGTTTTTGGGATGTTAGGCTTTCCTTTAAGCGATAAAACGTCTAAATAAGTCTAAGTAATAATTAATTAAATATCCTTGTTTTGGGAACCAATAAATATTGGTATATGATATACTATATATAAATATCATATTATATTATGTAAGCAAATAAATATCTACATACGTAGTATATATGTAAATATATATTGAATCTCATCTTTAATGTTGCCATCATTCATGATTAATTATGATTTTAAATATATACATACATATATCGTATATCGGCATATAAACACGACAAGGACCTATTTGATGCATATATATCTAATGTTTTTATGTTATTATTTATAAATGCCTGCCTTCAGACTCGAAGGTACCAAGTTCGAATCCCGGTACATACTCCTGGCGGCTTTGACAAACTGATATGCGCTGAAGCATTTAGCTAATTATTATCGATTGATTAGCTTAAGCCGACGGCGACTATTTTATTACGATTTATTATATAATTATGTCTCAGTACTGCGTGAATGCATGAAGTAGAGTTCTTGATACATATATATATATTACTTGATGTGTCTATCATGTATAGTAAAATGTGTACTGTATATATCTATTAATAAATAAATAAATCACGTTTGATCAAATAAATGTATAAATTCAAAGACCATACTTTCATTGGAATAAATATAGGTATATCCTTTGAATTCATGCCTATACTTTTTACACTTTTATAAAGAGCCTTTGGGGATTTTATTAACGATGTATTTAGTATTAACTATTGAAAAGGTTTACTGTTTTAAGTTAATTAATTCAAAAATATTTTTTAAATATCATTTGTTAAATTTTTAAAACTCTTGAAATTAACAAATTTGTCAGGAAATTCAAATAGTTCCTTAAATTTGTAGTTAAACTTCTTAACTAAAAATTTTCTTCACTATTTTAAGTATATGTACTTCTTATTGTATTAAATTATAAATTATACCAGCAATATTTTTACAACACCATAAAATAACATAAAGAAATTGTGGTTTATTGATGATTGTATAGGTGTGGATATAAGTATGTTTCGACACTTTTATACTGCATGTAATCATAACGGATTTAATTTCTGGTTGTACTTATTGTTTATGATCAGCTCTATATATAATAAAGCTTGTATGAACATAGTAATTTATTTACCGAATATTGAATAGGAAACAACTTCTACTAAGTAGAGGAAAGTATGATTAATCACGCTTGACCGCTATTGCTTATACCTATTTTCGTTTCGTAACAATATTTTAAATGAAGAAATAAAAGGAATGCTTTGCTAATCAAATGTATATGTGTGAGCATACTTAATGTGACTCTCGCCATAAAAAAATGCTCTAAAAAGCTAGAAATTAAATTAATTGTTTTTTACTTACTTACTTGATAGTAAGTGTCAAGTATTGAAATCGATTAAAAAAGCACGATTTAAAATAAACAGTTTGACTCATAATTTTAGATTTTATGCTAACTCATATAGGTTGTATATAATAATCTACAATTTAACAAAATAACTTTATTTAAGTTCAATAACTTTGCCATTTTTAGGAATTATATTTATCATTTATGAAAGTTATAATTTTTAAAGTAGTTAATAAATGTAATGTTAGTCCTCTTGTGATGACAATTAAAACCGAAGAGTCGAAACATTGTGAATTTTATAAAGAGTGTGTTTTTGTGTGTCCAGAGACTCCCAAGAATCAGCACAACGCTGAATGCCAAGTAATAATCGGAGACTATAAGGAGACCTCTGGTCTTGGAACAGCACAGGATAATATTAGAAATGTGATCTGGAAATTATTGGAACTATAGCTAGTCCAAAATGATTGTATAATAACTGATATAACCATCAACAACATAACCAAATCTTGCAGTTAATTGTATAGCAGTTGACCAGCCCTATAACTCTATTACTAAATTGATTTCAAGGAGGTCAATCAGATATCAAAAACAACAAATACTACGATAATTGATTAATAAATATCACTTTCTTTATCAAAGATACTGTGTGCAATATCTAGTATTAATATAGGTATTAAAAGCGAAATGAACCAGAGAAAGAAAAGAAATATATATATTGTGTGATATGTATATATTAATTAAATGTATAGGTATATATATGTGTTTTGTTTCTTACTTCTCCTGTATGAGATCTGTTAAATAAAACAATATTGTTTATAATGAATATATTTATACAATATATATACAATATTTATAAGTCATGGGACAATTTTAGTCTCACAAAAAATGAAGTTTTAATTATTAGTGGGTTAAAATACCTAGAATATTACCTATACCCAATTTAATGTAATAATTCCATATATACACCAAAATAATTGAATTAAGTGAGTTTTATACACAAATCATTTGATTAAGACATGTATGTGTAACTAGATTTTTATTTAAAGAACTTTCTTTACATTTATATTCACGGGAAAGTTAATTTGTACCTACTCGGTATATTTCTTGCATATATATATTATATGTATAACCTAACTTTGTTTAATTTAATTTACGCTGTTTGAGCTTGTTAAAACTTTTATTATATATAGGTTCTTTTTAAGTTTGGTTTAATTTATTTAAAAAGCATACACCACATAAATTATTGATTAAATTATAATTTTCTGACACTTAATGTGGAATATATCTATATTCATCTTCATTGTTTACTTGAATCGTTTACTTAGTTGTAATGTTATGATAATGTTAAAACTTCAATGTCATTTAAATATCAATTGACATTAATGTCAATGTAATTAGTTGCATATATTTGTTTAACTATAATTATCATCGATGCCACAAAATCAAAACTTAATTCACAGTTGTAAACTTACAATCTCGTCAGATAATAATATTTTTATCATAATAGTATGACATTTACTTACGTGCAACAATAAATTACTTACGTATTTACATTAACATATTTATTTTTCCATTACAATAATTTCCACGTCTTTTCGACATTTAATTAAATTGTATAATCGGTAAATAAAAGTTGCTGTTACTTTATTATAAAATTGTTAAAATCACAGAATTACAGTTTTTATTATCTTGCCCCTTTGAATACTTTTTCATTTTAGTTACTCAATTTGTTGACGTTATTATTCCTTCAACCTGTAGGCAGCAGCTATTCTAGTGGCATTTTCTCTTCCATTTACTGTGTATTTACATATGTTTGTGTATAACTGTTTTGTATTGTATTTTGTAGTTTTGTCGTAAAGTATAGTAATAATTTTCATTCGATATGTAAATTATAAAACTGTTTTAAATTGGAGCATTTTCAAATTTCAAATTATTTGGATAACTATTTTGACATGAAAATATTTCAAAATTTTAATTAAACTAGAATATTATGTTTACTTAAACATTTCATAACACTAAATAAATGATAGGTATCTAACTATAATCTCAATGATGTTTTAATAAGCATCTTAAATATATCAATATCGTACAATTGCCAAAGAAAAGATATTAATAGATTACACACATTTACTATACGTATTGAAAAATTTCATTGATTATTCTATTAAACAGGTGTATCGGATTTAAAAAATTAATTAGTATAAAAGTTATATATTTATGATATCGTATGATCTATAAAACTCTGAAAGTTTTGAATGTTTTTATATATTCAGAACTCACTCATTAACGATTAGTATGAAGAAGAAATTAAACTTTTTTGGAAATAGAGTTGTAAGAATATTTGCTTCTACGTTTAACATTACTGAATTTCGAGATTTTATACTTGTGTCAAGTTTTAATATCGCAATTATTCCGTATCAGTCGCTAATTTGCAAAAAGATTTGTGCTGTATAAGCTCCAAAAATCTCTTCCAGATTGCTCCTCTATCTACAGTATATTTGTAATCAAACGAAGAATTTGAACCCAGCGAAATTTATATCCTGTAGCTTATACAGATTTAATTTTCTCGGAAAGGAAAATATCATGCCAATACACAGAAAATCCTTTTCTGGGTATTTCACTTAAATTTTACTCTTAAAAATGTATCTTGCTTAAATGTAGAAACATAAACATCGTTATTATCAACTATAGTAGCTACAAAAAAAATTATTGTACCTGTTGTTTGTGATTAATTTTATAATTTTTTTATAAAACATTGTTTAATTTTTAGAAACATATTACCTGCATTATGTCAAAAAATAATAAGTTTTGTGTTTTTCTTCAAATAATCAAAAAAAAATTTCTTATGTAAATAAACATTATAATTATATTAATTTAATTTGGTTTAAGATTTTTGCAATCTTTAATAAGATATTACGATATTTAACTACTTATATATTATAATTATTAATAATCAAATGTAAGGAAAATATGATTACAGAAATATATTTCACTTTATATATAATATAATTAATTATTCACTCTAATGTTTAAATAGTATAAATATAAGAACATCTCCACTTTCTCAAGCAGAACATAAGCTAAATATAAATATATCATTATAATCTACAATGTTATGTTGCATTCTTGATCGTCTTATACATCTGCAATTTTCAATTTTTAACTTTAAAATGTACTTAATTCTCACTAAAAGATATGGGGAAAATTTCGTCAAATAGTATATTTTTAATTTTAAACCAGACTGACAATTTTAATTTATAAACTTTAAAAGTAATAGAAATAAACCCTTTATTTATATATGTTTAATACTAAATAAGTAATAATAAATACACTGTGAATAACTATATTTAATTTGATTCATAAATATCTATAAATTTAACAGGAACTAGAAAACAATATACCATAACATATTTATAATATAAAAATAAATTGTTATATTAATTCAAAATAACGTATAATTTAATAAACAAATCATACGTTTTCAACATTACTAATAACATAGTATATATATTTAAAACCCTTTACTACCACAATTGCAAAATTGCCTTTTTTTCACCATTTATTCTGCATGCATCAGTTATAACAGGTTACAGTTATAAGGAAAGGTATTTTAAATATTTTTAAAATAATGCCTGTGTTAATATTTAAGAATTTTTATTTAAATGTAAATTGCAATTTAAATTTTTACACTATACTATTATATGCGAATAATTTATACAAATATTTTCATATATGTACAGGTGTTGAAATATATATTCAGATTAATTTTTTAAAATAAATAATCCTGAATGGACATATTTTTTGTTAAATGCGGAATAATTAACTTTATTTTAAAGATATATTTCATAGATGTATGTAGGTGTTTGCATTCTATTCAACATCTTTTAGTTTTACGGAATTTGGAATACAGCTGTCATTGTCAACGAATTATGTACATATATAAACCTTTATTATCAGAATTTACATGACCAAAAATTTTTGTATATATACATAGTTTTAAAAAAACATGCTTAAATATATTTTTATTCAAAAATAAAACATTTTTAATGTTAGGCTTTTAAAGATATAATTATTGAATAAACTACACGTTAAAAATATATGAAGTAAAAATATCCTTAATTATAAAATTAGTGATAAAATATCGTTGACACCATTATAATATATTCTAAACCATGAAGTATTGTCAACTTATACAGAGTCTTCGAGCGTATAATTAATACATATTTATAAGTAAAACTATACGGAAAAAGAGAGAAACATTCATGTTAGTGATAATAAAGATTAATATATAGAAAATAAAAAATATACATTTTAAATATATAAATATTTCAAAATAATATATGAATATTATTTAGTAATTATTTATTAATCACCAGTAATAACATTTAATACTGACCTTTAGTTTTATTATATTTTTAGAAATCATTATTTTAAAAGAGGTAGTATTTTACATGTATACTAATATTTAATTTATTATTTTATTTTATTTTATACAGATATTTGTCTGACATATTTGTTTATATATAGATACGTATTAAATACTAATCTAAAAATATATTTTTCTTTCTAATATTTATTACTTAAAGATCTTCATTTAAAATATATACTGCATTTATGGACAAATTAAATCGTTAGTATAGTTCATAATATAAATATAATATGGAGTATATTTCAAATAACACTCAAACATATTATTATAAAGGTTTTAGTTATTTTATAATTTCTACATAAATTTCATATAAATATAAATTAAATTTGAAATATATCAATTTCATTATAATCGAATCACATATAATAAATATGTATTTTCATATTTGTATAATGAAATCTTTAAATTCTAATAATTTATATCGTACTGATTCAATACCTATTCAATAACTATTTAATTTCCGGCAGGCATGCCGCAGAACAAGAGATCGAAGATATGAACATAGACAGATGCATAATTCTTGTAACTTTAGAAGAATTACCGATTTTACTTTAAATTTTTCTAAAAGAAATTCAGAGATTCTGTGACCATGCTTAGGAATAATAAGTGACACACACTTCGCGCCCAATGCACTTCTTTTCATGTCAAATTTTGCTGTTAAGATGTACAATATGTGAACAATATCTCAGTGAATTATTATATATAGCTTTCATGCTATTTTTTAAGATTAGGAATAAAACACCGCGGTGGGCGCAGCCGGAATTATATTTTGAACAAATACACCAAATTGGCACATCAAGGTTAGAGGCATTTCATGTTTTAGATAAATTTTATTTTTCCTGCTGTTTGTGAATACTCTTACAACTATGCTTAAACTTAATTCTTCTTCCTTTCCTGTTCTTAGCTAACTTTTCCGCCGTCTTTCATTATCTCTGCAAACATCAAGGACCTGCCTCTGTGCAAACTGTACTGAGACGTTAGACAAACTCCGGGGAGGAGGCTAACGAAATGAAATTTATGAAAAACAGGAATTTATCCCCTTCTCTGCAAAGAAAGGTGAAAAAGAGCATAAGCTGTCTGAGTCTCTTTTCTTTGAAAGGAACGCTATATATGGTGGCAATGTGCTCTAAAGTAATTTAAATTTCACCCACATAAGCTATTTGCTTCCGCTAAAGGAAAAATTGCTGCGGAAATTTATTTGAAATTTGTTAGAGAAACTAATTTCAATATAATTTTAGCTCTATAAAAATATTGCATAACGTATTTTTTTTGAAGTGGTATTAATGTCACAGGAATATAATATGCCTAGAAAAGTCTAACATGATTTATAATTTTTTTAATGTGATATATTATATGCTTTATAACACATAAGCGCTAATATAGATATATATAATTTTTATATTTTGTTTGTTTGTTTGTTTGTTTGTTTGTTTGTTTGTTTGTTTGTTTGTTTGTTTGTTTGTTTGTTTGTTTGTTTACATGTATATAAACGTTTACATTAAAAGTATCCAATTTAATTAATTATGTTTAAAAGAAAAAATATATTTCAATACACATATAACTAGCAAATATGAAACATATGCAGTGTAAATTTCAACAAGGTTTGAACATGGTTTGAAATGTTTTGACGGCACTGTCTGATATGGTCCGAAATTCAGTCACAAAGTCACTTAACTGAGCTAACGTCAAACCGAGAAGGTTTAAACCAAGCCAAACAGTAGTTGTGAGAATATTGAGTATCTATGGATAAAAAATATTTATTCATTGTTATTTCATATCAACTAATAATATATATTTATTTTGATAGGCTTACATTTTCTAATATAGCTCAACATAAAGTTAGTATATATTACTATCTTTCCTAAAGCTAACCTTTATTATCATAATATTTCTCATTGTGTGCGTATAAATATGTATTTTTTGACTCGCTGGATTTTATAAGATTTGTGATTTACATTTGCGGTTTGATCTTCTCACATACAGTAATATATTTAAAACATTAAAATATGGATCGAATAGAAACCATTCATAAGAAAATAACAAAAACATAGCGCTATCAGCTCAGCACCTCCAGAGAGTTTAACACATTACTTTATACTCTTGGATATAAGGTTTTATGGATATTGATTAAAGCGTTTGTCTTTAAACACAGGTAATTGTGTTTAAATACGCATAACACATTATTTCGATAACTTGATGTATGTATTATACTCCTAGTAGTAGGGAAGGAGGAGAACGAGAACAAAGACCACCCCCTCCGCCCACGCAAGGGCTCCCACCCCCCCCCCTCTTCCCTCACGACCAATCAGGATCGAGCAAATCTCCA
>JAYRBW010088472.1:8137-21850 GCA_036023295.1 Invenusta paracnida
CATTCCTCTATCAACAAAATTGAGTTTCGTTTTTATAAAATGTCGGAGAAATTGTGTTCAGCTATAAATCGTAAGAACAGAGATGGACAAAAAAGGGACATCTTAAAGTTTCCGGGCAATTCGATTCGGTTCCACGTATTCCCAAAAGATATTGACAGGTAAAATGACAATGCATTTATTTCTTATGTATATTAATATCATTTGCATTTAAAGAATAATATTAACGTGCATTATTTATTGTATTTGTCATATTATAAGAATACAATTTTACAATCCTTTAGAACTTTTGAGGTATATAGATATTGAATACATTTTTTAGAACCCAACTTTTTGGCACACATTATTTGAATGCTGCTTTAAGGAAGCATTGAATAGTAAAAGTCATTATAAAGGCAATGTCGTAGTTTATGGTCCCAAACTTAATATTTTTTTGAATTTTTAATGTAAATCAGATATAAACTATTATTTATTTTTAATTTATTTTTTTAATACAAAAATAACGGGACATCAAATTTAAAATGAATATTGTTCACTATAGAGACAAGAATACTGAATGTTGCAGGTGGTTAACTTCATTCTAAATATTATAATAAATCGTATTAAACCCTTTCTCGAAGCTCATCTCCACACTCAGCTCTGACCTTATCTCGAAAACTATTTGACCTGAAATGTTGTGGAATAGCTTAAAATTAATTTAATTATGTATAAAATGACGACTTTTTCTTAATTTCAATTTATTTTCTTCATTCTTGAGTTATGGCGAAATTAATTTAATTATCATATAAAAAGCCTATCGTCAGACTCATTTCCCATTTCATCTCAAGAACTAAAAAGTGTACAGCGTTGTGTGATATCTTCAATTAAAGCTTATCTAATTCGAAATTGACGACACATTTTAGATAACAATTTCATTACTTTCTTCTCGAGATATTACGAACTAAGTTTTACCAATGTTAGTCAATTGATTCTTTCAAATAAATACTTTGTTTTACAAGTGTTGATCAATATTGTCATTGTTGTACAGCATCTGAGTAACATTTTGGTACTGAGTAGTAGGCTGCGTTATGAACAAATAAATAGAGTGCCATTTAACAGCAAATGGATTCCGTTATGCCCTGCTTTGAACATTAATTCATTTGTGTCAATATTTAATGCTTAATATATATATATATATTTTGACTAATGAGGTTACAGTATACATTCATATATAATAAGCTAATACCACATGTTCCGGATACACGATCTACAGACATGACTTGTACTATATGGCATTACTTTAAAAATGTGGCATTAATGAAGCACCATGTTTTGTAAATGTCTTGTTAGTTCAGTTTAGATAATTGCTAAGGCCAGATTTTATCTTACGAACTGTGGTATCTCATTTCCTGAATGCTCTTGGTCTTAGTTCACAGTGTTCTGTCGCATAGTCTGCTTCGGAATTGAACTTTAATCTCTCAATTCTCTTAATATGGGCGTGATAGTTCTAGCATACAACTAAATAAAAGCCAAGATAATAAAGTTCACGCAGTCTATTTTGACTAGTTTTGTCCTAATGTGGACATCGTGAGGAAAGAAATAATTTGTACTTTAACACAACAAATGAGACATATATTACAGAAACACAAAAAAACAATTTACAAAATCAATAAATGTGAAATTTACAGAACAAAACTGAGAAACGATAGAGATTAGAACAGTTTGAGAATGTATGACTGGCCTAATTACGCAACAGAATAATTAAAAATAGATTGGTTATATTTTATAAACAGAGATTCGTTTATGGAATGGCCGCGAAAATTATTGGTAGTGTCTAAAATGTAAAAGTAATCAGTATTATAAGAACAGCTACAGAAAAGACGGCGTGAAGCAATAGCCACATTTATCGACGAGTGGCGCTTAGTTTTACAAATGTAACATCGCACTGCCTACCCGCAGGTCAGATAAATTGGTAGATAACACTAGATTTTAATGCAAGATGAACACGATCTTTAAGCGAGAAATACTGAACTATTGTAATGATTTTTAAAGCTAGTTTGAACGGAAATTTTAGGTTATTGAATGAGCATTTTAATTTATGGCTGAGAAGAACTGAATGGTGATCGAAAAAAGGAAGGACAATAACTTTAGAATTATCAGACTGGTTAATAATCGAAGGAGGAAACATTTATTTATTTATTTAAAAACGAGTTAATACATGACCAAAATATATTCTGAGGATGCGAATTATAAGCAAAATGTTTGGATAAATTAAGAATATTATATTCAAATAAGTTCTAGTAGGAGCAAACGTGATAAACACGACTAATAAAACAATAAATATGATTAATTTTCTAGATTTAGGACAAAACGCTTGAAAGTTAAATAAAAGACCAATGTTGGTAGGTTTAGTGTAAACACTATGACAGCTTCATTATTTAACGACGAAGCGGTAACATGTTGGATTATGGGAAAGAAAGCGGACTCACTTTCATAATACATTTAATATTAGAATGGCGCAAATTAAGTTCCTAAGAAGAATAGTTCCTAATATTATTTCAATAATATGTCTAATTAAAGATAACAATAAGTCCTAAATGCTCCTTCATCAACTTCTTCTCTTGCTTGTATGCATGGGCTGCATTAAAGATGGTACTCATCGAGTCGAAACTATATCCATAGGCTTTGGTAGCTAGAACGGCGTGCATCTTGCAGTTTCCGCTGACTTTAGCTGCAACAACCTTCTGGACCGATCACCTGAATGTCAAGCTTTTATCAAAGGTTATACTCAGAAAGACTGGTCGATTGTTGAAGTGTTAAGATTATACAATATTAATATTATTCTGATAATAGAAAATGACAGGAAACAACATTTAAAATTCATTATATATTTAACTATTATGGCCGATAATAACTTATTAATAAAATTATGGTTGATTTACAAAAATGTGCCGATAATACCTAACATTCCCTTACAGTGGCCTGGATGCATCTGACATGACCTTGTAAACATTTGATCTGACAAATATGCGATTTTAAACTTCTTATCTCAGCCATCTCTATTTGATCTGACGTATTTGTTCTGTCGCCTGTCTCTATTCTATTGGGAATACTATAATACTTATTGAGTATAAACTTCAAAAACAAATTCGCCACATTTTTCACGTCAAAAACTAGTTTCGCATCCAATAGTATCTCCATGGATGTATATATTATAATATATGTCTATGCTTAAAATAAAGATACTTATTATTCCATGCAAATACGTATTTAAGTTCCTTAATAGTAAGTTTAACAATAAGCAAGTATACTAATACGTTACAGGTTAAAGTAAGTACTTGTAAGTTTAGCCAGATAAACGTATAGTAAATAAATTATCACTTGCAATTTTAAACATTGTTAGTAGTATACTAATTTACTTACAATTATAATTGCAATTGTTATAGTAAGTTTATATTTAAAAATAGATTCAAACATTTTAAATTATTTTAGATACATAAGTGCTCTTAATATATCCACTATATAAAATCAATAGATTGTAGGATTGAACCTCTTACCTCTCAGTCATATATACTGTATATACTCGTATGTATGTATATATAAAATTTATAGATTGATTGATTGATTGAGGCAAATAATAAGCTTGTGATTGGATAAGCGCTCAGTTATATCTGCAATAGAGGTGTTAAAAAAGTTATATTTAAATCGCACCACATTTACAGATAAGATTATAGCTTAGCAAAGCTCTTTCTGAAGTTTCAAAATACTTTTTGTGCCTTAATTGACAGCTTTATTTTCTACATATAATTAATTCTAATGTTCACTGGTAATTCATAACTTTTATAATTTAAATTATCTGAATATACCCAAAAATAATATCAAAACATCTACGCAGTGTCACTAAAACGAATGCCAATAGTCGATATTAAAGATGAGTATAAAAACGGTGCAGACCGTAAGTCAGCTGTTATGGTAAGATTGATATCAAATAGGAATCATAATTATATATGTTATCCATATATTTCAAAACCATGTAATCATCAACAAGTACGACATAATAATGGCATATTGTCTTGCAGGGATATAGATATACATCATAATTAATTAGTCGCCTTTAAACGTTATAAAACATATCTATTAAAAATTCTCCACTATGGTGCATTTTTGACGATCCAAAAAATGATTATACAAATGTGTAAATTATGATAAACCAATTAAAATTAAATGATAATGTTGATGTATGAAATTCCAAGACTTCTTTAAATTTCTGAAACAGCTAACTATGTACTTTGTGAAAAAATGACGAATGATGAATGACTTTAATATTCGCAATATTTGTTTTTTCATCGAAGATAAAATAATATGATTGAACCCTATAAAAATCAAACTCTACAATAACTGTTTAATCTTCATAAATCTCAATATTGACATGCATAATTATGTTGATCTCTAAATTGTTTGTACTCTTTTAGACATTCTATTTGTACAGTAGACGCTTTTAGAAACATTTAGAAGAAAACATTTGTAAATGTTTAGCCTAATGAAACAATTATACTTTTATACTCGCGTTCATAAAGAAGTTCATATTAGATTTCTATTTTTTAAACGACGAAAATATGTCTTTATTTTAATTAAGAAGAATGCGTGGTGGCATTACACTTTCCTTTGTACGAACTTTTGTTCCAAACTCTGCATTTAAACTGCACATGTAGCTGATGGAGTCGTCTTTTTATACTAAGCGCTACCGCGTTCACAGATTACTGATTATTGATTTTAACGCGCATGATGAATTATTTTAGCTTAAAAGCTTAGTTTATCGGAATCAATAAACATTTAAACTTAATGACTGGTTCGTTATAAGTTAGTAATCGTTTAGATACCAAGTGTGTGGATAAATATAATGCTACTGGACATCCTAATTCTTGCTTGTAAGTATTTCATGAGACATACATACCTATATTCGGTAGTATTGATGCACGAAATATGTTTAAATCATATTATTAGATTAGATAAATATTATTGCGGTATTTCATAGAAATGTATTATTCTTATAAATGTACAATTATTAAATACGGTAAGATAGTAGTATATTACTTTACAACTAATTTTAATTATTGAATACAGCAGCATTCAAGCGCACGATTTGTATTCTAGTAGAATAAATTTCTTTCATTATATTTGTGTAATTGAATAATATGCCAGTAAAATTACTAATTGTGATACACATATGATGTGATTATAGCTTTGAATCAGTATTGCTCATATTTCAACTACTTTCCCAACATGACATTAATAGTTCATACTAAAACTATTAGCGTTAATAAAAAAGTTTAAAAACGGTTTACTTACATTTAAGATATATGTATGCATAAATAATGTAGTCCACTTAATTTAAATTAAATGTGCCAATAAAATAAATTACAATTTATAATAAAGGCATTTGTTATTAAGATTTTGTGCTTCTATGTTTAATGTGCGTAGATATTTTCAGAAAATTCAAAGTTATCAAAAATCGAAAAGTATTGTTTGATATTGGAATACTTAATTCCTAAATGAAATGTTAAATATTTCATAAACTTATATCAATATATATATATATAATATTCTCTTTTTGCATAAACAATCCTCCGAGTTTGATTTGTTTATTGAAATTGTTGTATAGCTCTAAATACCATTATTTTTAGACTTTCCAAATTTTAACGTGAAAATATTAAGGATTGGTTACAGAGTCGATCTTTTAGATTTCAAACTAAATTAAACTTCGACGTAATTAAATAAACTCACAAATAAGTACTAATACATTTCTTACACTGAATGATATTTATAACAGCAGTAGTTTGCTGATTTATGCCATTAGACTGAATGGTTGGATGATTTATTCAATCATGTTAATATTTCCAGTGATGATGATAGGTCAAGTTTATGGGTATCCAGAAGGTCATCCTTGTCACAAGCGATCACCATCGGACCCAGTAAAAAAACCTAGTGAGTCCAATCCAATATCAATGAAATATTTGCTCATCTACATTCATATTAACTAATCATTTGTACATTTACGTCATCAATTAAATTCAAACAATGTATTTTGAATATTTTGTTGATTTTCAATTATATATGTATATTTATTTTCCATTCAGTGTATGTTTTTATCTTCGTATCGATCTTCTTAGCCCAAGTTTTTTTATATGCTTTGCATACATATATATTTTCATAGAAAATGAATATATTCTAAAAATTTACATTATATTCCGTGATATTTTTAACAAGTAATAGAAGAATTAGTAACCAATTATTTTAAATTATAATAAATATATAATAGCTTATTCTAGTCCCAGTAATATCAGGCATTGCAATTATAGCATAATATAATTCATCACGTAACCTTTTATTAGTTATGTGCACTTTTAAAGATTGGACAATACGTGGTAGAGAGTTACACTTGAAACGTTTTACATAACACACCAATTTAATGTTTCCTACTTAAATTTTGAGTCAAACTATAAAACGAACATTTACATTTTCAGTGAAGTTTGTCTGCAATGAGCAACGCTGTTTTTGGCTTGTGAAACAGAAGATGACCTGGAAAGATGCTGAAAAGTATTGTCAAGATCGAGGTGAACATCTTGCATCGCTCCATAATGCCGAGGAAATTGTGAGTTGTTGGTTACCAGTTAAGAGCGATTTTTAGTGAAAAAATGTGAAATAACGATAGTTAACTTTGAATAACTTGTAGAAAATCAATTGCAATTTGCTAGATTTGGTTTTTGCATTAGTATACATATGTAGATTTGGTTCATTACAAGAACTTACAATATGTAAAAAAGATCGGTAGATAAACAATGTTCCTGTATTGATTATATCTACATGAACACATCATGTAAGTTAAAGTACATAACAGACCCATCACATTTAAAATAATGATTGCCCCCCTTTTATCATATAGTGTAAACCGGGAAAAGCTGATATCATAAAACCAATATAACAAACCTATCTTTCTTTCGTCGCAGTGTCCTACCTAGAAAAGGCAATGTTGCAAACCTTCATCCCATCTAATATTAATTTTGTAGCAAAAGATGTGCCGCATTTTGTAATTTGTTTCCTCTATGTCCACCTGTCTTCAGGAGTTTATGAAGATAGAAGCAGCAAAGAATGGTCTGGGCAGCCATGTGTGGATAGGTCTCAATGAACTAAAAACTAAGAATCAATTTGTCTGGACCGATGGATCTTCCAACGCATTCAAGTTAGTAGAGAAACTGGTTCACATTTGAAGCTTCAACTTACATTTTAAGTGCATTTAATTGTCATGATTTGATCTCTTAACAGGCCCTTCGCTGTAAATCATCCATGCAAAGAATATACGGACTACAACTGCGTCTTCCTGCTGACATACACGAGACAATTCAGTGATAGTCGTTGCGATCTAAAGCTGCCCTTTGCTTGCGGATCCATTTTGCAAAGCGAGAAGAAAGGTACCTGGCTAGTTAGATTTAAATAACCAGTGGAATGCATAAGAAAACTTATGCTCAATCCGTTTATTTTTCCAGTTAAAAAGTGCACCATAAATATGTGTTATATGTGGTTTGCCAACAAGTTGTCCTGGACTGATGCCCAGACGCAGTGCAAAAAAGAGGGCTACAATTTGGCAACAATTCAAAACGAAAGCGAGTTGGTGAGTATGAGTCATATAATTAATGTTTCTTTAATTTAATTATGTAGCACATATTCAGTGTCTGATATGTTCAGAGTATTTGAGCGAGTATCCTACATAATTTACAACTCAGGTCATATTGATTGTCGATTTGAAAGTATCACTCAAACAAAGTATGATAAAATGAAGTGGGGGGATTAATATGTATTCATATGAAGTCAGTAATTTGTTATTTTTACATAAAGTTGAACATATAAATTGAGCTAAACTAATTCCACTATTGTTATTGACGTATATTTTACATATTTTTATTTCACTTCTATTGTCGTTATATCCTTCTAGATTAAAATAGGTTGCTTTAAATTATTTTCAGGAATTAATCGTAAGACATGCTCGCCTTAAGTACAATCATCAAGTCACAGATCAATGGATTGGGCTCAACGATCGTCAACAAGAGAATTTGTTTAATTGGGCTGACAGATCCAAGACTAATTTCCGGTGAGTCAGTTGGATATTAATATAAGGACTTTTAAATATATTAGTATACTAGTTTTTATAAATATACAATCAATGTCAAGTTTGCTGAGAGAAAAATAATGATTTATATAATATATTGAATATTGAAACATATGCCAAGTTGATTATCGATTTTACAAGAGCAGTAATAATAGATGATGACGAATAAATAGTGTCAATACACACTGTTAAAGACGTTATATGCGAGTTTTAAAAAAGAATAGACATCCAGTCTCAATTTGGCATGCCGTATAGAAAGTGCCTACATGCTCTGATCACGTGAAAAATAAAATAGTTATGACATGACAAACATATTTTTCAATAATTCATTTTTACACAATATCACATAAAAGAGCAACCAAATATTAAACAATTGAATTTGTATCATTAACTAACTCATTTCAGTGTTATATAAATATTTTAAATAAAAATTTGATCGATGAGGCTAATAACTTCAGTGAATATAAATTTTTACTATCATTGTGTTTTTGTCATACTATATTGTATATTAATGTCCTACCTTTATAAATAAATTAAAATTTTTCCAGACAGCATTAATGGTCGTAGAAAAATTGCTTCCACATTTACATATAGAATATTAATAAAGCTTACAAAATTACTTATCAATGATTTATAGGAAGATTTATTGAAGCTAAGTAGACAGTAATAACTAGCATACGACAGAGAAACCTGTATTCACCAATTTTTAAATAAATACCCACTGAATGCTCAGTGTAGCCAAGTATATTTATGACAACTACAGGTTCACATTACTTCGTAACTATGCTGTATTTCAGTAAGTGGGACGGGGGTAGACAAGCTGCTGGAAATAATGCCAACAATGATTGCGTCAAACTAGATAAACATGGAAAGTATCGAGTGACCAACTGTCAAACTAGGAAGCTATTTATTTGCTCCACCCGATTTCAATCGCAAGGTAGGAGTTCCATATTTAGTGCTCAACAAAACATACATTTCTGTGTTCAGTATATTATGATGTTAAGATATTGAATTATAATTTAGTATACTTTATTTGCAAAGACGGCTACACTTTCGGTTACTGTGTATTTTCAAATTATACAAGACACTAAGAAACTTCAGGGATCGTTTCCTGTTCTCAATCAATCAACCCCTTTCTTACTGATAATAATAATTGTAGCCTTTATTGAATATTTGTCATAAATTAAGAAAAACAATTAAACCACAAAAAGAATAACATTATATTTTTTGGTCAATTCCTTCTCTTCATATCCGAACCATATTCGTACAATATCTTGAAATCCGAGTTGTTACATACTGAAATATCAAAATACGTGACTAATACGTTTTACGTAAGCTAACAATTTTCATGATTATTAGTGAGTCATATTTAAATAATTCATATTGCATTTAAGTGAAATTGTTTGCTTTGGTGCACTAATTGTTAAGGAAGATGACCATATTGACGCACGGCACTTGAATATGAGTAAATTTACAAAATGCCTTACAAGTGGAATACATTTTGAGCTGTGTATCGTCGTTTAAATATACAAAATGCAAGAAAAGTTATAATATTACACTACTGATAGTAATGTGTCGAGCAGAAGTAGTATGCCGCTTAATTTTTTAAAAGTAAATAACAGAATTTTTCAATTAACAGTTATGAATTTATGACTATTGTAAATTTTAAAGGCTGGAATAATGAATAAAACACTTTTTTCCAAATAAACAGCGACAAATTTTTAAAAACTAAGTTTGATTAAAACAATATTATTAATATTTTAAAATGTAGTTCATTCAATGCCGTACGGATTATTCTGATACATAGTTCGTTAATATTTATTGTTTAAATTGTACACTTATTTCAAAATTTATAATAATCAATTTAAATATTATTATTTCATAATCAAAATTCACATGTGCTTATCATTTGAAATTCAACTTTACATTTATTATAAAGTTTATAGTACAATCAACTGCATGCGATGCTTCATATATAGATAATGCCATGTAACTTTGTCGTGTGTTGTTATATTATATGATATTATTATGTAATTTTTTTAAGTGAAAAATATGGAGCGCTTTTTATCAAATAAATATTCTACTTGTTCTGCTCATAATTTAAATTTCATAATAATTATTGATAGCAAAATAGAATACTTTGATAGAATAATATATGCTCAGTATAAAATTGAGTGGCTCAATTTTGAAGTCATACCTTCCCAAATTATATCTACACATATATATATATAGATATATTCAATGAAAACTGTTTTGTTACTAACATTTTGTTGGGACTTCTTATTCCAGACGGTTTGGACAAGTACACCAAAGAGTACCACTGGGTTGGCACCCCAATGAGCTGGCACCTTGCCGATATATACTGCAAAAATAGAGGCAACTATTTAGCGTCATTGCATAGCAACGCAGAAATGGTGGGTCTTTCTATTTTTTCTTTCTCATCTTTGAGTTCAACTTTTAGAGTTTTTGATTATTTAGTTGCCATAAATGAATTCAATTGAACGAATTTATGTCATAAGCCTTTTGCTACACTTACTGTATGCAACAGTTTTAGTCGAAGTATCAACACCTTATTGTAAAAGTATCAATTTACCTTAAATTTCATTTAAAACAGATTCAATAGTACAATAATAACAAAATTACGATATAAAATGTAAAAAAATGGTGTATAAAAGACAGCACCCGATCCAGGAATTCAAAAATGAAATGTCATTATACCACCGACTGCACCGGAATAGTTGTAGGCCGTAATGTCGCCATCTTGCAGTCGCCGTTTCAATCTAACCATACGCTCCGTGATGACTCGGTAATTGGGCCTCTGTTTAGGAGCAGGTCTATCTGCTCTTAGTAGTCTTAAGGTGTGCTCTGTGTCCTCCTGTTGCTCCTTAAAGAGTTCGATGACACGAAATACATTGCGGTGTGCGCGGTCAAGTTCTCTGCGAACTTTGTTGTGCCAAGATTCTAGATGATTGGTCGTGCGAATTCCATGTAATGTTTTATAGTGGGACTACATTTTGACAGGGAATTTTTCGGTTAGAGGATCTACCCAAATAGTAGTAATGTAGTCATTGAAGGCAATTCCGAGATCATCGTCATTATCGATTTCGTTCAATTCTGTCAGCCATACGTCTTCTATTTCATGCTCCGGAAGTAATGGAACAGCTAATGTCCATCGAACAACACGATTGAACGATTGATCATCTCTGTTGCAATTATTTAATTAAAGGTTTTAAACTTTTCGCCATATTGCTTGCGAATAATGAAACATACACCCACGAATGTGAACTGCAGAAAAGAGTTGGGATACAGCAGAGATGACAGCTCTTTCGAAATCAATGAATACAGCTGCTGGACGTAACTGCAGAACATGACGTTGGCAGGCAGTTCGGAGTATAGATTGAACATCATTATATATGTCTCTGCATTTTCGAATAGCAATAAACATATACACGCTAGGATTATTGCCCCCATTACCATTACATGTATAGAATATACTTGCAGAAACATTTCTGGCGAGATTTGAAAAGTTCCATCCATGTAGAGGGTGTCAGCGTCACAGAGAAAACGAAGATTTTGTTGTGTACCACATATGACCAATCGTCACCATCCTTTGCAATAATGAAATTGCGGCCATCTTTGGTCTGACTCCACTCACCAATTAACTCAATTTCTGCGCGTGTTTGTGGAAGTGCGGGCAGTCGACTGGATCTCGCTCTGTTCATCGAGCTCTTGTATTTTGAAAACGAGGGCATTTCATCCATTATCTCCTCATTGTCCAGGTCAACCTCTTGAAATGCCTCTCTGTAGACGCGCTTCATTGACAAAAAGGCATTGTCTTTTGCTAACTGTTTGGCCGATTCTACTGCTTTGTTTACATCGATTTTACGTTGCTCTGGTGGATGGTTATGAGTGCTTTTGGCCGACAAAACTTCACCATTCTCAGATATTGATGTGATTTCACAGTCAGTGTGTAAGCATTTCGAGTAAACCTTGGCATTTTGACGATTGTTTAAATGTTAACGATAATTATTTAGACATAAAATGTCTCCTCCTTTCCGCGATTTACCATGTTTTAGGGTAAAACAAATTTTCCGCACTACATAGATCTTTTCGAACAAATAGTTACCATTGTTATCGACATAAGTAGTACAAAACAACGGCACATTAGGCAGAAAACACTTCGGGTGAAACTAAAATGTTTATTCATATTTAAAATGGAAAATGTTTAGATGCAACATTTTCGGAAGTTCTTATTTTTTAATGTTTACATTTCCATATTCAAGATATAATACTAATATTATATTAATAAAATCAATACAAATTTAGTGTAACTGTTACTATTAAGGAAATTAATACTTCTAATGGAAATTAATTACATTAACGTTGATTTATGTCAAGTTGCTGATATTTTTTGCCATATTGTACAATGTTATATATACTTTTTCAATTATTATTTACATTTATATAGAGTCAACTTATCAGAGTGACCAAGTATCATTTCAAGCAGTGGCGCGACATTTGGATTGGTCTGAAAAAAATTGGAACAAAGTCATATTGGGCGGATGGGACCCCGGAGAACTTCATTGGGAATCATACTTTGTATGGACTTACTTTAATTTCATGTCTTATACGTCATAACTACAATTATGTATATTTGAAGAAAAAAAAATTTGTAGAGTATTTAACAACTTATTACCTATTTGAAATTAAAAAGTTTTTATCAGTAATTCAATTTTATAGGATTCAATATTAAACAGCTTTCATGAAACCTAGTTTTTCCCCAACTTGTATACGATAATTGACCAATTCATTGGACTAAGCAGGACTAATAATTAGTAGTAGATTTTTTTAAATACACACCAATTATGTTAAATAATAGTTATGTTATTGATATATTCTGTATAGGTGTCATTCAGCAAGTTCTTATTGTATTGCAGCTTTGTTGATGGAAACTGTGGCTTACTCAATCTAGAATATGCGAGCATTGAGACTAGTTGGTACATTGATACTTATAAGTGTGAAGATCGGAGACCTTTTGTTTGTGTCTCGAGGCACCCCAACCGAGGTGAGATCGATGTAGTGGCGGGATGGCTTGTCCAGCACAAAAGGGATCTTTGTAACATAAAAAATATAAATATACATTAGAAGATAATTATATAAGCCAACAATTATCTAGTTGTGTGCATATAAACAAATTTATACCATTATTGCTATATTTATTTATTAAAAAGATAGGCGGTATTTTTTAAATAACAGAGTTTTGTAAATTGTAAAATCGAACAAATAAGTCCTATTTGTTGTCATCTTGTAGGTTGCACCTTCAAGCATAACGGAGTTTGCACCAAAAAGGATGATACTTGTTTATTCTCCAACAAGGAGTTCGTCCTAGATGGATGCCCTGGTGAGGATAAGTGCTGCATCCCTCCTTCTCAGTCAACATCTGCCCCAGATAAGAAGCCCAATCGTGAGTATAATCCTCTCCTCTGCTCTTCTCTCCTCTGCTCTGCTCTGCTCTCCTCTCCTCTCCTCTCCTCTCCTCTCCTCTCCTCTCCTCTCCTCTCCTCTCCTCTCCT
>JAYRBW010088483.1:0-21846 GCA_036023295.1 Invenusta paracnida
TAAGAACGCAATGTGACATATGTCAAATGTGAAGTGAAAATGTGAAAAATATGCTTGAAAATGTGAAATATATGCTTGAAAATGTGAAATATATGCTTTTTAGGATAAATAAGTTTATGGGTCAAAAACGCAATAAGTATACTACTGATATTCTAGGAAGGAAGTGGATCATAGCTGAGAGAATTTGGAATTTTTTCACTTAGAAACGGGCTCCATCAATCATGTAATTGTGAAAAAAGGCTGGAAGATGAAGATTGTTAACGGTTGGTGGGAAAGTTTAATGTTCCTGTAGTAACCTATTCTGCTGTCTAGTAGCTCATTCACTGACTGTATTAATTATTTCGTATACTTTATTGATTCTATAAACCTTACAATGGCCTTGCTCTATAGACCAAACAGCCTATCGTACGCTCTTCTTTCCTAAACATTTAATCTGATTATGTAATAGCCGCACATATAATATCTAATCTAATTTGTTTTATTTCAAATGACTGAGAGGTTTAACCTCGAAAATTTGAAGTTAATTACGCTAAACATATATTGCTGCAATCGCTTCTTTAATTATTTTAAATTGGTTTATACCTGTGAGTTAAAAGCGGTCTCAAAGCTGGATAAATTATAATACTAATTATCCAGACTCAAATAATTACAGACATGAATGTGTTAGACGCAATACCATCTAAACCCAAGTAGTCTTGATTTGAACGCTGGACCACTGGATTGCAAGCCTCACGTTCTAACCATTTTACCAACACCCCTTAAAAAGACCATTTTACCATCGGCTGGTAAAACATATTTAATCTTTCACATTCGTATATGACTCACTGGATTGCAAGCCACACTGTCTAAACTTCTACAGCTCAAACTCTTGATACTACCCTGTGAACAACCCATAGAAATAGATTGTCCGCGCTTTCTCTTACTATGGAACAACCATAGAAATAGATCTACAATATATATAACTTCTAGAACGGAAAACCACAAAGAAATACACTATCATTAGTGTGATGCGGAAATCTAC
Organism: Invenusta paracnida; assembly: GCA_036023295.1. NCBI lineage: Eukaryota > Metazoa > Platyhelminthes > Proseriata > Coelogynoporidae > Invenusta > Invenusta paracnida. The sequence goes on from JAYRBW010088483.1 coordinate 1,022, forward strand.
AAATATATTTTTAGATTTAACTAATAAATTAATTGTCATATTATTATGGATTTGCATATTATTAAATTTTATTAAATTTGAATACGATTGCAACGTTTATAAAAATATATTGTCATAATTCGATACCATTTTAAAACGATACACATATTATTATTAATTTAATAACAGTAGGTATCTTTATTAAAAGTATATTTATATATATGGGAACAACCATAGTAATATGTTTCATGTTCACATTGTATCCCAGACAGTGTGGCTTGCATTCCAGTGAGTCATACACGAATGTGAAAGATTAAATAAGCTTTACCAGGCTAAACTTTTATGGGGCGATGGTCAAATGGTTAGAATGTGAGGCTTGCAATCCAGTAGTCCAGTGTTCAAATCAAGACTACTTACTCCTGGGTTTAGCTGGTATTGCGTCTAACATATTCATGTCTGTAAATATTATTATAGTTTATACTTGTATAAAATATTTCTTCATATTTATGAAGATATAACTTAATAAACGAGATCTGTTGTATGCAATCATTTTGACAGTTTTAATCGTTCAATTAATCTACTTAGATGCATGTGTATTGATTGATGTAACATTTAGATCTACGAACAGCAGGCATTTATTAGAATTTACTTATACACGCTCAAATGTATGTATATGTGTATGTACCTATGCTCAAATGTAAAATCTGACATCCGGAAATCTTATGCATTGTACAATGAAATATTCCTATTTTATTGCAAATAGAATTTTTATTTTCTTAAAGTATTGATTTTTAATCGATTATTCGTCTAATTTAAAATATTTTGAAATTGTTTAATATTTATTTTGTCCTGAAGCGGAAATTATATCAACAGTCGACTGGACGAATCTATATTTTCCCCCTTTCTATCACTCACCCTATCAAGTCCCCGATTCTGCGAAGGTCAAGTCTTACCACGTGGCCGAAAGGAACGGCTGGATTATGTTCTGGTACGATGCCGAGGACCGAGAACCTCTCTGGCAGCCTCAGGAGATGGAGGAGATCACCCGCGGGTCCTGGATCTATCGGGGGCGGACTCAGCACATCATCAATGCGCACATTGAGGTCTGTCAGGGAAACTCTAAGAACTAATGAAACATTGAACGAGAAAATCGTACCTACTAATCTAAAATTACGCGAATATAATTTGATGACAAACACAGTTAATTCGAGATAACATACACGCGTTTTTTCTGAACAGAAGATCTGTCAAGAGATTAATTTTTTAGAGTTCCACCAAATCAATGTGCTTAGTGGTGCAATTTTTTATTTTTAGATTTTAGTAATATGCCTGTTTATGCAACTTATGTATACTACATGAAAGAAAAAAACACTCATAAAGTAAAATAATTTTCATAAAACACCCGAGCTTTCGAACTTAACAAAAGTTCATAATCATGGGTACAAAGCAAATCACAATGAAACACATTAAAAGAACAACTACATATGAAATACTACATATTGTTATATTTCAAGATACTATATTTCAATACTATTGATAATCTACTTTAAAATGTTCAATAACTATACTTGTACAGTATTCATTTTGTATCATTTTTTACAAATATTTGATCTAAATATGCCAATAACCCTCGAAATGAACCTATAGAAATATTTATTTTTGGATTAGCGCAAATTAAGTATAAATGTGTGCCATATAAGTCTAATTGCATGAAATATTTAGAAAAAAATAGTTGAATTAGAATGTTATAAGGGAATATATCTTGATACTTAAATAATGTTATTTAATATTTACATATTATTAACTTGCAATTAATATTTGTTTTCTGTCATATTTTCAAAGTCATACAACAGAATCGCTGATTGAACTTATAACCTAATAACAGGTATTTTAATGCGCAAAGCTTGAGTTTAATAACCAATATAAGCAATAGACATTATTATTAACAATAATAATAAACATAATTAGGTTATAGATAAATTATGTTAGTATCACAGGATAAAATACGGTACTATTTAGCAGTTTGATTAAGTTAGTACATAAGTGGGATTAGATTATTCAATAGTTAAGATGAATAGAGTTATGTTTGTTTAACACAATTTTAATAGATGCGAATTTGAAACGAGCTTCTATATAGTGGCAACATAATTACACATAGGCAGGAAGGGGAGGGAAGATTTTAAATTGAATTATGGACATTAAAATATTGCAAGTACTCTAAACATTGGAATGACGTTTTCAGTAAAGTGCGCACTATAATTTTATTCTATAATATATAAGAAGTTTTAAAGGTTAATTATATTTCGATAAATTAATTTTACATTTTATTGTCTGAATATTTTGATGTAAGTTAATATACATGATTAAGTATTTGCATAATTTTTTAAATCGATGACTGAAATATTTGCGTCTTTAAATTATATACATAAATGGTTATGTTTCGTAGATATCCATGAGTCTAGAATATTTTTCAAATACACATATTATATATATTCTATATATATATTCTATATATATATTCTATATTACAGTTGAGTAATGTGTATTTTAAAAATATTCTAGACTCATGCAATCCATTGTACTGTTCTACATACATCTATATAATTATGTTTTAGATTTTTATTGTTTTGTAGAAGATTTACAAAAGGATTTGTTGTATAAAATATACTATACTAAATAGCATTGAATATTTAACTACTTAAATAATATGTAAAGTAGCAAGAGAAAAAATACGACATAAGATATGTAGAAGTATATTCAAGGCATTGAGTAATACAACCAAGAGAGTTCACTTAGCGCATTTGAATGTATACATCTATCAAAATTTACAGACAAGATAATTTGACCAAGTAGATTTCGAATTTAATTTTAAAAATGCTCAAATATAATTGTATCCCTGATTTATAGTAATATACTACTTTATTACCATGAAAAATATTTAGTTGTATATTTTTATTAAAAATTCAAATAGTTAAAATAATTATATTTATATCTTTAGAGCGAGCCTTTTTTACAATCCTATATTCTTTGATAATTATAAAGTGGACCAAATATTTATGGTTTTATATGATATAAATATAATTATTTTAACTATTCTCCTTTTAATTTGAGTTAATTATTTTAATTTTATTGAAAATAAGCGGAAAATATAGAAATGCGGAAAATCCCTCATTTTGAAACCACACCAAAGATATAGAAATGTGCGTCAGAATATCAGCTAAATAATATGTAATTTATAGGGAGTACAGATTAAATAATAAAAATGTTTTTCGATAGCGGCAAATAACTAGTTTTGCTTACATTATTTGGTATGCATAGAAAATATTGTACGGACACTTTATTTTGTATTTCTATGGCTTAAAAGTAGGCAAAACTAGTTATTTGCCGCTGTCGAAAAAATTTTTAATTATTCAAGCTAGATTCCTATAAATTAAATATTATTGTAACTCTAATTCACTAAGACATTTCTATATTTTTACCTTTCATATCAGTACTGTACATAATGTAAATTTTCCTGTTTGAAAATCAATCTTTTATATTGTTTTAGAACGTAAATTACCATCGCATTTATATATAAAATGGCGAAATTTGAATATTTGAACAAACATATTTACACTTTTTTTACTGAAGGAATTCTCTTGGTATTATTGCTTTATGATTCAGGGTGGTGAGTAGCTCATGTTGGTTAGAGCGTTGGCCTCGAGTACAGCAGCTGTGCTATCCGAGTGTTTAGCAGGTATAGACTTGTTTGGTTTGGTTTGGATGTATTTCTGACATCAAGCCATAGAAAAAGAAATTCTGTTATCCTTATAAGTTAGTTTTCCGGTCTCTATGCATAAAGCCCACTATCGAGCTTCTAGTAGTAAGCAAAAAAACTTACTTTAAATATTTATATATATTATATATTCTTGTGTTTTAATTTGTTTAAAATTATAACAATTTAGATAAAGAGAAAAGTCAGACAGTTTAGCACAAACTTTAAGTGAAAACAAGACAAATATTTATTAATTTAATAATACTTATATATTTTGTAGATATATGTAGATATATATATATTTGTTTAAAATTTACTCGGTTAAATTAATTGTCGTAGCTTGGCGCAAGTTCAAATTTAAGTTTCGTTTCAATTATGGCACGTGCTGGTCGTCCTAGTGCACCTCTTGTGATTGTAGATCCAGCCACTGTTATTATTCCTGCTCATCTCACTCAAGACAATCCACGTCTATGCGATATTCATCAAGTGACGGCTAACTTGGAAACAACAATTCAATGACTCGCTAGATTCGGTTTGCTGCATAATACGCAGCTATGTTGCAACCAACCAATGGGTTTGGTTTCAAGAGAGAGGATCTCAGATGGAAAGGCATGGTATTGTAAGCTATGCAAAGACTACGTAACCATCCGCCGTGACTCCTTCTTCTCCGGCTCCCACTTCCCTCTAACCTCGCTTCTAGAACTTATGTACTGGTGGTCGAACATTGACTGTAAGCAGTGTATAGTGATGGAGGAAGTGTGCATCGCCTCGGAGGCCTTAGTTAATTGGTACAACTATTTCAAGGACATTTGTGCCATGTACGTCATTGATCATCCTATCCAACTCGGTGGTCAAGGGAAAGTGATTGAGATCGACGAGAGCAAGTTCATGCACCGTAAGTATCATCGAGGTGACTACCGAGAGGGACACTGGGTCCTGGGTCTTGTCGAGAGGGGGAGCACAAACTGCGTCCTTGTACCTGTCCCTGACCGCTTAGCATCTACTCTTCTCCCAATCATTCATCAGCATGTCATGCCGGGTACTCGAATCATCACAGATGGTTGGGCAGCCTACAATACTCTGGCAAACAGAGAATTTGTGAATCACACTCTCAACTTTGTCGACCCCAACGATCCAACTATACACACGAACACCGTGGAGGGCAACTTGGGGAACACGAAGACGAAGTATCGGGCAATGCATGGAATATCTGATAGTCTGTGGCACACCTACTTACAAGAGTTCATGTGGAGACGTGTGCACAATGAAAATGTGTTAATGAATCTCATAATCTCATATACTGGATTCGACATTATTACAATGTTGATTGATTTTAGCATGTCATTCATAGTCATGTCATTCATGCATGTCATATCATTCTCTTTTACTTTAAATGTACTTTTGGATAAATACTTTTTTGTATTTGAAACTTCAATAGATTATTATTATAATATTAATATACTTTTTGTATTTGTCTTGTTTTCTTCATTTACATTAAAAAAATAAATAAAAATAATTTACGTGCCTAAAACGAAAGATCGCCCAAACTTTTAATATAATATATATATTCTATCTCCACATCCTTTCCTGTAATAATTGTACTCTTCCTAAAAATAACTTTAAAATTATTGATTCAGTTAAAAATAATTTTAGTCTTAATATTAAATAAGCTCTTTATATTAGATACTGTAAACCTCCTCTTAACTCTCATTTGTTCATCTTTGGTGCCTTTTTCTCTCTAACATTTTTTTGATTTTGTTTATATCTGTACTATCAATTGCGCTTATTTTGTCCTGATGATGTCAAATGCCTTTTGACGAAAACGTTTGATTTTGATAATTTTTTATATATTAAACGTTTATGCTAAACTGTCAGACTTTTCTTTTTATTTGGTTTTTAAAAAACATTCTCTATTCTTCAATTTTTTATTACAATTTAGAATATTTACTATATTTTACTATTGATTAAAATGAAGTAGTATGTACATATATAATAATATATAATATTTATTTATTAATTATTTTATATTAAAAAGGTAAAAATTCGATGAAAATGTAGTCTTATATATATTTTTATAGTTGATTATCATAGATGGTTAATAGCTGATCATAACTGATTATCATGCTGATAATCATATTTATTAAAAGGAACGTTTTATGTTGAGAAGGGTTACTTTTTATTAGTAATAAAATATGTTATTCATTATATTTCGCTAAGTTAATCTTATCAATGTTTTAAATAGTTTTCTGTTATAGTAATCGTGTACAAGGAATTTTAGGATAACTTTAATAATATATTTTACATAAATACGCTGCGATTAATAATTTTTTAATGCTTTAAATTTAGATATATCTAATTCAAATATGTATTTAATTCTAAATATGTATATCTTAGAACCCTATTTTAATAATTTTCAATCATAATAATCAAATGCCAAATGTCAAATCTATTTTTTTAATACAACGTAATAATAAAATATATTTAAAAAACTATTAACTAATATATACATATTAGAAAGTTGTGTATATTTCTTGGCAGCATAGTAAGGGATATGTAAACTACACACTAAGCTATGAGATAAACTATGTTAAGATCATAATCTGGTGATGCAATCGCTATACGCTGTGGTGCATTTAATATGCTCTCTCTCGAAGGTTTTTCAGATATACCCCTGACGAGGCTGTCTTATAGCGAAAAATTTGGGTAAAATATAACATCTATTTCGGCTTATATCTCTTTTTTCTTTTCTTTTTCTTAATACATATTATATTATATTACTTTTCACAATGAAAGTTGATATAAGTGTAACATAGAATATAACATTAAAATTCAATAATCTTGAGAAATGCTGATCATTTTCTTTTCATGGATTAATATTTATATTAAATTTTGTTTATTTTGCTATTATATTACAATTTTATTTTAAACTAATAAAAATGAAACATTGACACATACATGTATGATGTAGCTATAGTGCGTTTATATTATTAATGTAAAAACATAATTGTAAGAAAAATATTATTTATGTAAAAGTACTACTGTAAAAGTAGTGTGACCTAAGAGTATTGTATTATACAAAATCCTCATATATATACATATGTTATTTTAGAATTCAACAAACTAACAAATTATAAAATGCAAAAATGAATGTTATACTTAGCTGTTTATTAATATCGAGAATATTTAATTGCGAAAATTTATATTGTGCAGAGAATCTTAATATTTTAAATATTTATTGTTAATTCTTAATAATAATAGTTTTAATTCCGATTATACTACATCGAAAGTTAATTGTGTATTCTTATATTTCTACTTGTTAAGAGAAAAGGACGTCTTTGATGTTAAAAAAATTCAAAAACTTTTGAGTTAAAAATAATTAATTAAAAAACATATTTTATTTTATTCGGATCTGAATTATTAATTAATTAACCAATAATAAATTATTACCAGATAACATCTAAATAAAAATAATGTAAAAATAATAAATAATTATAATAAGTAAATATAATCTAATTAAAATAATAACCAAATATTGATTGTCATAAACAGATCGACGACAATTTAACAGAGGTGGAATGATATAATACACTATCGTGGTATATAATAATTAATTATCATTTAATAATTTAATTAATATAATTACATCATTTCATTGTAACTCTTAAGATCACCCATTTCACACCATGGATTAACATATTTTGCTTTTGGAAATAGTTATATATGTTATATATTATGATTAATTCCACTCGTACACAATCTTTAAAAAAATCGGAATCCACCAATATTTCATAATATGTCAAATTGTATTTATTATTTATTTATTACATTTTTATACTAGATTTTACAACTTTTCACCTGTAGATAATTATACTAAATATTTTTATCATTTATCTAATTATAATTAGATAAATGATAAAAATATTTAGTATCTAAAATAATCTTATTTTAAAAGTTTTCTTTTATTTATTAAATTAAATAATGATTTCTTATTTAATTACATACATACATATCATGTTGCTAGAACGTTTTTACAAAATTATTTTGTAAAACATGAAAGAAGAATATTTTATTTTAATTACTTGACGCATGGCAGCATAATAATAATTTCAATTATCAGCTTTAACAAAAACTTGATATGAGATCAAAATTTAATTAAAATATAATTTACATTGTACAGCATTTTCTTAACCATAGGGTAATGATTATACCATCTCTTTGTTTCTATATTTTGTGTCCAGATTTACATTTACATGTTTCAATCATACACTCTTCGTTGATACCACATTCTATCTTACATTCTAAATGGAAGTAAATAAATGTATAATTACTTTAAAGTGTATCGTAAGTTCCTTTAAATGCTGTGTTACATTACACAAAATGATGCCATGTATTATATTTAAATGCAAAAGAAAGAGATTTAATTCACAATAAATGCTTCCCATTTGATTTTCGATAGAACTTAAAAATATTTAAGGAATATAAACAAACTAAACATATATTTAATTCAACAAGAACATAAAACGATTAATTGTAATTCCTCTTAAGATAGCTAAATAAAAGAATAGTAAATTACTCTAACTATGATTATACTTTAATATATATATGTTTACTCAAATATAATTTATATATCATTGCAGCTTTCCTTCAATTACATTTGTTTGAAATGTACCTACTTTCATAAAATTCACAAGATTTTTATTTTTCTAAATATATTTCGATGTTTATAAATAAATGATGTACTAATTATTTCTAAATAACTGGAGTGCACCTCGGTACCTATATATCGGGTAGAATGTTTTTAAAGATGGCTCATTTTGAATTCAAGAAATATAAGCAATTATATACCTAGTCAAATACGTAGGCGTTATTTAAGGAATGTAGGTAAATTATTATAATATGTTATAAATTATTTAAACATTTACACGTAACCACACTTTCATAACACGTAGTTAAAGTTAAAGTTAAAAATAAAAATAAAAAAGCTTTTTAAAACAAAACATTTGATAGTTTTAAGTATTAAAACATTACATCTCACTCTGTCTCATAGTAATTGCATGTCAAATACGTTAAGTACAATACTCAGAACTCAGTTATAATAAAATGTTTTTTCTTCTTGTCATAAGTAAAATATTTTTTGTTTGAGGAAATATGGAAAAATATCCGTAACAAAATATTTCAATAAGTAAAATATATTGTAACTTAAGCATTTAGTTAAATCAAAATATTTTTATTTTTTCTCTCTTTTTTTAGAGTAAGTTTGTATGAGTTTTATGAGTAATTCGTTATAAATATGCTTGAAATGAGATAGATATAGAGCTAATGAAATATAATATACAAAACAAAAACATCTTTCAGTTACAATTTCATGCAATAGGTACCTATTAATTATTCAAGTAAAAGTGCATTTGTAAGTGTAAGGACATTCTACATACATTCCCTGCAGACTATTAAAACAAAAATTATTATTTTATCACAAATTTATCATGCAATGCAATTATTTGTAATATTTCTAGTTTTTTCGCGTAATGAACTATTAGACTAAAAATATTCATATTCAAATGACACACTTTATAGAATTATATGGACAAACAATTTACAAAGTAATTGCTACTCAATGAAGCAAAATATTATTACAATACCATTTCGCCCAGGATTAGTTATTATTTGAAGAGTGATATTTATAAGCTATAAATTGTTGTGTTACCTTTCATAAATAACTCAATATTATTATTTATGTATAAATCAATTTATTATAAATTGATGTAAATAATTATTTATTTAAACAAGCAAGGATTTAGCAAAGATTCATTTACTTACACCTTTAATTTAAATTTCCCATAAAATTATTATTTTAATAAAATCAACTAAAAATAGTGTTAGTTTGTGGGCCAGAAAATGTTTCGGTACCCAACAAAGGTAGAAAGAGTTTTATATATCGTACGAAAGCTATTGATGTCTAAATTCTAAAGAAATATGATAAACATCACCATTTGATAGTTGGAACAAATTATTGAAATTTTTCTAATTTACCATATTAACGAATAGGAACATTTTCTTTATTTTAACCTAATTTTCATTAAAATGCATATTTTTAAGAAAAATAATGTTTTAACCAGGGACTACTATAACACGTGTTTAAATTATTCCCTGGTTTTAACTATTTTTCATAACAGTATTTATAGCTAAAATAAGCCTTATATACGTAGCTAAAAAGTTATTATCATGATTAATATTTATAATTTTTCTTGTAATATCTAGAAAACACTTAAATATAAAACAAAATAATATGCATAATTTTATTATAAATATTTGTTAAAACAATATTTTTTGTACAAAAATTCATTTCATGAAACTTTGATCAAAACAGTCAAAAACACAGAAAATCTTCCTATTCTTTAATATGGGAATTAGAAAAATGCAATAATTTGTTCCAGCTACCGAATGGTGATGTCTATCATATTTTTGAAAATTAAGCATTCATAGCTTTCCAACAATGTATCAAACTCTTCCTCCATTTTTGGGGAACCGGCAACCCTTTTTTTGGCTTCTGACTCACGAACTATAGGTATTAACCAACAAATGATCTGGCTTGCAGATAAACAACAGTTTTGTATGACACACACTAGTAATATTTTATATATTTTATATATTTCAGTATTTATTGTTAAATTTTTATGACAAACTACATTTGTGGCTGATAGCTTTAGTAATTTTCTGCCTTATATACTCGTAAGAGAATGCAGTGAAGTGTGATAAAATTTACCTTACTTAACTTGGGTGCATTACTTATAATGAGTTTAAATTATCCATCAACATGTTTGTATAGCCGCCATTATCTTTCATCCACCTAACATTTGTGTCTTCGTTCACGACTAGCAATAGTCATATTGTGTGTGGTCTCACTAGCAGTAGCTGAATCATCATGTTCCTGTCTTTCAGCCCTTAAGTTAACATGGCACCCATTTTTTAACATTTAATCTCATATCTCTCCCCAACCTTACAACACACTTTCAGGAGATTCCAGAAAACGGAGCTGACGTGGCCCATTTGTCTCAAGTGCATGGTGCCACATTACTGGCAGGCATCGATTTGCGCTTCATATTCAGTCGGTTCTGGTCCTACACTGGAAAGCACAACTGGCAGGCTGCATGGGAACCTCTGACCGGTGAGCAGGGGCATATTGGTCAGCTCAAGCTGCATCATTGTTACACGATTTGGGGATGTCGACTACCGATCCTCGATATTGATGTTCTTGCTTCACAGGTAATTTTCGCTTATAAAGTACACACTTTTTTGTAAATGACAGTTAGATAGAAATGACACGGATATGATGACAATCGATATCTAGAATGCAAGCGCGTCGGAAGCTCATTAACATTGGGGCCACGACAATTTCAAACGATAATTTTTCGAAAAAAATAGTTTTCTACATAAAATGAAATAAAAAAATTTGACTTTATGTTTAAAAAATTACGATTATAACAAAAAAATAATATTTGTATTAATATTTACACATAGTTACCTACATATATATACTTAGACTTTACTACTAATCTATACTACTATCAACGATCTTTAAATAGTTATATTAGACTGAATACGGCTAACATATTACAAGTAATCAGGGAATTCCAGAATCCAACTAATCAATGCCCGTATGCTGGACACAACCACATAAGACGTGTAATTGATACATAAAAGATAGATAATATTGTTATATTATATATTATATATACTTCGATCGTTGGAGAAGATTTCTATTTCATAAGATAAAGATTGAAAAGTAAATTTTAATACGCAAATAATGGATAACTACATTTTTTAAATTGTACCTTAAGCTTTGGATATTACGCTCCTCGCCTCGACAAATAATTATTAACTACTGTCCTATACCCTTAGAAAATTGTATTTCCGAATTTCATTTTTTGACAACAAAATTTCCGGATTTTAAAATAGATTATTGGGGCTGCGACCGCGGCTTCGCTCCAATAGCTCCGACACCCCTGTAGAGGGGTAAATTCCAAATCTATATATATGTAGACTAGTGCGCTTTATATGCTAAAATGAGACGAACACAGAAATGTAAGAAAAAAGAAGGGACAAGCCAATTTTTAGTCAACAATATTTCGTGTGCAAGCGACTAATAAGCTAGGACAGGAAAAATGAAAGAGCTGTTTATAGACTAACGCATTTCATATGCAAAAAGTGGGCTGAATGTATGATGATTCCGCTACAGATATCTTAGCTAAGGAGTAATAATTTTACTTAAATTTTATATCATGCGAAAAGAGAAAATTTACATTTTTCAAATACAGTACTTCTCTTGTCGAGCGACCCCCTCAAGAGAGACCTCCCCGCTCCAGCGACCGCTTTGACTTGGCTAGACCGAGTTTTACATTAAAAATGACCTCTAAAGAGCTACTTCCTCACAAGAGCGACCAGCGACCGGGTTTTGATCCATCATTTTACATTTTTACCTCTGTAGAGCACACGTTAATTATTGGTATGATAAAGTAATACATTATTTAACGCTAAAATTATTTCAAATTTAGCAGAATAATCCGATATACATACACATAAATACAAACTATGTATAACTATTTATATTTTTACTCGGTACAAATATATTCACTACATATATGCAATTTAGTAATACATATATATATTTATTGAATATTATTCTAGTAATAATAATTTGGGTACATACTTAAATTAGATTAAATCTATTATGTATAACTAATCTCGATATGATAATACATCAGGCTGAACAAATAAAACGATTTTCACTTGGAGACAATTAGCGTGAACTTGTAATGCCGATTGTATTAGTGTACAAATTAAACCCACAAAAGTCGAACCCTTAAAGAGCGACACCTCCGCTTGAACGACCGTTTTTATGTGGAGGAGTACAGCTGTATGTCAGTGAACGGAAAACCTGTAGCTACTATATTAAGTTCAAACTAGTTTTTTGTAGTTGTATCCTTATGGAGTAACGTGATTTTGTGAAGCATTATGATCGGATGTCTGGTCTTACTGCGTCGACGAAGTTGCATATAATTTTGGCTTGCTGTTTCCCTTCTATTCACTCCTATTTATATGGGGATGAATGTATAATGATTCCGCTACAGAGGCGCGTTGCATTAACACATTAAAATGTTGATTTAACTTTTCACTTAAATGCTATACACTTAAATTTTTCACATTAAAATTTGAAATAATTTTTGATTTAAATGCGTTTCACAAAAGATTTAATTTAGGTAAGTATTTAGGTAAACATAAAAATGAAAACTTCAATTTCATTCATGCACGGTATATATTTGCCCTTTCTTTTCAACGTGATACAATGGATAAGTTACAACACGACAAGTATTGTGAACAATAAGTACAGGATTACGCAATCATACTCGAGACAGAAAATTGATTGGATAATGAGCAGATAAGGAAAGAACGATCAATAACGAGACAGTTTAAACAATACCGATGGCGATAAATTAATGCATAAAACCAGCATTAAAATAGACGAAATACAAGAATACAATTAGCTATGAAAACTAAAAAAAGAAAATAATTGATTAAAAGGGGAGTTTAAGAGAATAATTAAAGTCTGACTGAATACAGTGAAGAGGTTTAAAGCGATAGATAAACAGACTTTCTAAAATAGACAATTATTACCGGTTAGAATTATGGGCAATCACTTAAAATTAGAGAAAACATCAGTTTTGTTAATAGAGCTGCAGACACGGACTTGAAGGGCAATAGAGCTATTGCGGATCCGTTTACAATCAGAATTACTGGTAAACCATAAGGGTAAATGCTCTTTCATGCGGGTCATCAATTTGCTTACTGTCGTACCGATGTAACTGGCACTGCAGTTACATTTAAATTGATAAATAACCCAGGATCGGTTGACAGATTTGATGGCATCTTTCAACGCTGGAGCAGTCATGGGTGTTGTTAAGGGAATGACCTTGACTTCTGCGGCACAGAAGTTCGAATTGACAACTTGGCTTACTCACTGTTGAATCCATTTGTGATTGAACTCGCCTAAGTAGGGAGTTCTAAGGATAATACGCTTCTTTGTTGGACCGAAAATAGGGTCTGACGTGAACGACGGTTTACTGTAAGTGTCAATGAAGTCTTCAGGGTAACCATTCATCTGGAGAGTAGATTTAAGTAAAGAAAGTTCATGGTCGAGCTTGGGAGGACTACAGATCATACGCGCTCGGTAGTAGAGGGTTCTGACCAAACCAATTGTGTAACTAGTGAGAATGTAGCTATAGAAATTGGTGTACAATCCGGTCCATATGTTTTTTTCGGTAAACAGAGGTGAGTGTCATGTTCGTCGTGTCACGTTCAATCAAAATGTCTAAGAACGGTAACCTATTGTCTGTTTCTAATTTCTGCGTAAATTTGATGTTGGGGTGAAACGAATTGAATAAATTGAAGAGGTGATCCGAAACCGTGAAGGAATTAAGCACAAGAAATGAATCATCTATACATATCGACAATAGTAGGAAATAGTATTGGTAATTGAATATTTGATTTTCTGTCCATTAATATATTGACAAGGAGAGGTCCGAGGGAGCTACCCATTGCCACTCCGTCGATTTGTCTGTAAATGATGTTGTTAAAGGAGAACTGAATGTTGTAGGTGTAAAGAAGTAACACTTCTTTGAGTAGTGCAGCCGATAAATTAGAGTTAGAGAAATTATCACAAAAGTCTTAACAGTTATGTCAATGGTTTCAAGTAGGGGTAAATTGGGGAATAGAGATGAGACATCAAATGAGTTCATGATCTTGGATTGAAGGTTCAACTTACGAACCTTTTCAATAAATTGGAAGGAATCCTTGACACTGAAAGAGCAGAGTTTCTCTTCCTCCGTTTGTAAGATTGAATTCAGCCACACTAGATGGTGGCAAGGAGAGTTGGTCATGAACAGGATCGGACTCACGGGAAACCCAAGTTTGTATATTTTGGGGAGGCCATATACTCGAGGTAGCTGGAAACCCACAGGTTTAAAGAAATTGAGCAGACCTTCTGATATACATTGAGAAGGTTTGAGTTTGTGTAAGATCTTCGTGACTTTGGTTTCAAATTGAGTGGTTTTGTCGGAGTCGTTATTAGATGAGAGAAACTTCGAGGTGACAATTAGTATAATCCTAGAAATGTAGTCTGAGCGATTAAGTAAAACTACGCCACCTGTATAAGACTACACCTGTTCTCTGTATTCAGTCAGACTTCGACTATTCTCTTAAACTTCCTTTTTAATCAATTATTTTCTCTTTTTAGTTTTCATAATTAGCTAATTATATTCTTGTATTTCGTCTATTTTAATGTTGATTTTATGAATTAATTTATCGCCATCGGTATTGTTTAAACTGTCTCATTATTGATCATTCTTTCCTTATCTGCTCATTATTCAATCAATTTTGTGTCTCGGGTATGATTGTGTAATCCTGTACTTATTGATCACCTATATATTGATGCCTATCGCGTTGTAACTTATATCTTGTATCACGTTGAAAGGAAATTGAATTTCTCATTTTTATTTTTGCTTAAAATCATCTCGCAGTTCAACTTATTTAACAAACGTAAATATTTGAATTAAAATTAAATTTTTATTTAAGTTTTCATTTAAGCTTTTTTAAATTAATTTTTAAAAGGGATAAGAGACGCACGAATTTCACCACCGAGAATAAAAAAGAAATAATAATCAATAAAGTAGAAAAATTGCAATACCAAATTGTTTGGTCGATTTTCTAATAGTATCATTAAAGCACATTTTAGCATATCATTTTGGTGAAAACATTAATTTCCCTCCTGACTGATCAATTAAAATCGGAACCGTGGTTTCAAAATTTCAATGCATCTCTCAACGGTGCATCTCGCATGTTTGAGTGCACGATTATATCTCATTTGAGGACAAGTTGTGGGATTTTGAAGTGGTCTTCAAGATCCATGGTTGAAGTCAGAGGGACTCAATATAATCCTCCAGTAACCACATTCCATGAATATATCCATTTCTAAAATAATCGAGAACAATGCACTCTTCTCAAATGTGTTGAACCGGGCCAGTTTACAATAACATTTTAAATTTTACACTCATGATCACTAATCACATGACAGTTGATGGAATGATTATTTTTTCGATTGACAAATTATCGCCCACGTTCACCCTTGGTGCAATAATATTGATGTGAGTGCCATCTATTATCCCTATAGTATATTTGGGAAACCTTTGAGATTAAGGCAATGTTTTAATTGAATATGCTTATGATGTGGAAGAAATTTTTTGTTTAAGTTATAGAACTTACATAGGACTATATATGGCATTCGACACAAGATGTACACATCTACTAACAGAAGATATGAATAATCAATGAATATGCTCCGTCGGTACAAAAATTTTTCGGTAGCATAGAACCATAATGCAACATATAGCTGTAAGGTATAAGGAATTGCATTACTTTTCATTGTTGGCAGTTAAATTTGATCGCCTATATCCATCTCTATGCCTATATCATTGTAGACCATGAAAAAATTTTGCCGATTGAGTCTAAACCTATCAAGAAATTCCCTATCATTGAAATTATTCATCCAGTTCTATCTCGGAATATCCTTTCTCAAAATAAAACTCTTCTTAAAAGTGCATAAGCCATAGGAAAATACTTAAAATAAGATAGACTTGATTTAAAATTGTATATTTAAATTTACGCATTTAAATAGAATAGTTAAACGCTATATAATTTTTACATTTAAATGTACGCTTAAATGGAAACTTAATGAAATAATTAAATTTATTGAGAAATGTATTTTTATTTAAATATATCACTTATTTTTTGTGAAACCCGAACCAAACTTTAATTTTCATTTAAGTTCCTTAGTGCAACCCGCCCCAGATTTTTTAGCTATAAAGCAATAATTCTACTTTATAATTTATATCATTCGAAAGCTATAAAATTTAAGTTTGTCAAATATTTTAATATATAAACGGAAAATCTGTATAGTTACTATTCAATTTAATCCATAGATATTGTATTATACATCAAACATCTTGATATTCATGTCGATAGTACAATATCTATGATTTAAACTAGCTTATTGTAATTATGTAATTGGAATTACGTGGTTTTGCGTAGGTTTATTATTGGATGTCCGGTCTTACTCCATCAACGAAGTTGCATTCAATTTTGACTTGCTGTTTCGCTCCTCACTCCTTTTTCTATGAGCCACATAAGACGGCAAGCTTGTTTTAATTCAGAATTTATTACCGCTTCATGACGCTGTACAGATATTTGTTTTAAGTACAGTTATGTACAGTATGTACTTATGTCATCATCATATGTGAAAGATAGACAACAATTCAATAGGAATTGCATTTTACCTGCTCGTTTCAGTTTTAGTTGTCCTGCGTTTTATGGAAATGTTGATGACTGTTGTTGTATTGTTTGACCTATAGCATTGATAACATTTGTTATTGACATTGATTTATTTATTGACTGCCTCAAAGTCTCAAATCTATGTCAAGAATAAATTTAGATTGTTACGAATAAAACTAGTAAGGCATTTCGGGGACAATTAAAATAAAATGACATATTATTTATTATGTTAAATAAAAATAAAAAGTGGGAAGTAGCAAAATTTAATTGTAGTATCATAAAATATGTGTCATTATTGAGAGTTTTAAACTCGTAGTAACCGGTTTATTTTCAAGGAATATCACATTTTAAAGTTAAAAAATCAATGGTTTTATATGAGAAGAATAAATATAATTTAATGAATATACTGAAAATTGAATATGAGTAATTCCCATACATTAGTCTATACATATACAATTCGATAAAATTTCAAAATTAGTATAATATATTACAGAAAAATTAAACAAAATACAGGAGTAGGGGGTATTTAGCATTAAACAGTATGTCAAGAAAAGGAATTACGAAAAATACATTTAACAAAGTATTAATTGAGAAAGAAGGTAGGGAGGATTTAGCATTAAATAATGTTTCAAGAAAAAAAGTACATTAAGCAAGGTATTGATCTTAGATTGGGGACAGTTACATATGTAAGGAAAGTTGAAAGATCATTATATCTTGAAGTACACAATTTCAGAACAATATGATTCTCTTGGTGTTGTGGGCCGACTAAAGCAAGCAATAAACCTTCACCTTAATTACTCAGCCGCCTTAGAAATATGAACCTTAGTTAGAAAAATGAAAGTAACTACATTTAACATACTATACAGAAGCGTATTTAATCTAATTCTCTGGATACATTTTTAAACGAAAAACATATTCACAATATTATACATCAACCGTATTTAAAGATAGATAAATCAATCATTAAATTTAAATCCGTTAAATTAAAATGAATTAAATTAAAACTAAAATAACAATTATTACAGTATTTAGGATATCGAATGATCGATGGAAAAGCTTGGTGAATAATCTATTTTTACGATATGTTACGTTATTTCCTATTGTAAATCAATGAGACCACCTATATAAGTTATTTCTTTAATTTCAATCCTTCAATATCTCATACTAAATATCTAGTTTGGGGACAATAGAAAATGTGTTCTGCATATATATACCAAATATCTATACGTATATATGGTATATAAACTGTTAATTACTATTTGGTACATTTATTCATTTAGGTATCTATCATTTCTGACATCTACATTAATAGGTACATACATCCACACTTTGACATCATACTAGATAATTGTATAATATACATACAATGCAGTACCTGATGATCACCCAAAGTAAATTCTATTTTATTCTATATCATAAAATGTAGAAAAGTTACGCTTAAAATCAGACTAAACTTTCCTACATGAATTAGTTAGCTAAAATTCAATTATATTGACTTCACAATTTTAGGATGTACCCAAGAATTACGGTAATATGTAGGCTGGCTTTATGAAATAACATATATACGCAAAATTAGAAAATGAATAGAATTATAACTAAAGCACAGAATGAATTATATGTAATTATCTTTCAGGTGTTATTTACTTGAATAAGTTATCGCAAGATTCCCCTGCTCTTAATGAAAATTGCCATTAACAATATAAAATAGCATTTGATTTTTATTTGAAATTTCTGATTTCAAATGAAAATAATGAAAAATGAAAATATCTCACTTATTCATTAACTGTTATATTCGAAAACATAAATTTATTTACATAATCTAGGTCATTATTATAATAAATATTTGTTATTATTATTTAAAGTACAAATTATCTTTCGATTACGATTGTTATCTTCATTGTACAAATAATATGTTTGGAAATATATGGAAATACAGCATTGCAAATATGTATATTTAATGTTCATGTTGCGCTTTTCATTTTTAAATTGACATCGAAAGTTCAAACGAAATTATTGTATCCAACTATAGTAAGATGTGTGTTTGATTTTATCAATAGTGCAAGTAAACAAATACTGCCAAAAATGACTTTTTGAAAACAAAATTTTCTTTTCTAAAAAGAGCTCGGGTAACCGTCAAACTCTAACAAAACTGGACAGGTAAAAACTAGAAGTATTATCAATTGGAAATTACACAATCTGGTTAATGTGGTGCAAAAAAAAATATTACAAATATAATAAATAGTACAACAAATATAGATTTTATAAGATACAAAAACTGTATGTGACAATCAGAGAATTGTTATAAAAAGGCAGAAGTAATTATATCTTACAAATAAAACAGAAAGAAAAATATAAAATTAACGAAATAAATATTTTTATAAAAGAGTAATCCAAATGAGTCAAAACTAAAATAACAACATTTTTAGTTAAATATGTTACTTTACTGTCACTTAATTTGTATATTAATGAAAAAGCACAATGAATTAATTATGCAGAAGTTAATTTTAAAAGACTGCAAAACCATTTTTAAAATGATAATATTATTTCATTAATATTTTATTTATTTTTGTTAAAATCATTTGACAGTCTAAGTTTTTAAGTAAAATATTGGAATTAATTGAACTATCCTCTTATAACACTAGATTGTAACTATTCAGATATTAATCATGTTATTTTGCTTTCACGTTGTATAACTATAAACGTATTTTAATTTGATTGTGTAATTTTCTATCAATGCTATCAATAAAAATAAACATATTTTAAATAAAAATATAATACTTTAATTTATTTATTTCAATTAAAAAAATAACAAACATAATATATAGATGGAATAAATTTTGTACATTTTTTTCAATAAATGAAAATCTGAGTATCTACATAATATATGAAACTATATGACTAAATTTAAGCAGGTCAGATTTTAGTTAAATAAGCTACCAATGACTTCACATTCAGTAGGAAAGCTCAAAATAATTAAAATAGTCTTTTTGGTTGTAATTAAAAATAAACATATTGAAATCTCAAAAGTGCTATTCTTATCAATATAAAATATTGTTGATTATTATAAATGATTATATTTTACGTCAATTTATTTATGTAAAATTGAATAATTGCACTATTTTATCAAATATCATATTATATTAAAGTAACTTAATGTTTAAAATATTATTAATGAAAATACAGTCGGTCCCACTGTATTAGCCACCCGTCATCTTTTTCTGTTATTTTTTAGCTTTTCAGCGTATAAATCAATATTATCAGTCAAAAATAAAGGAATATATTACCATTTAATGAGGATAATTTATAAACATTGTTTACGAAATACATAAATTACTAAGATAGTTATTATTACAAATGGCTAACATGAAACTTATACGTCTAGCGATTAGACTATTTATTCTGCTATCACTAAAATAAATATTAATTTTCATATTCCTAATTCTTGAACCATAGTTTTTTTTAATAATATTTTGAAACTCATTAAAATAGATTATATTTAAACTTTACATTACAGTCGTCCAACAGCACTAGTATGCTGCTACCATTGTATATTAGGTAATGTAAATGATTTGACTCGGAACTTCAGACACATTGATTAAACGAAGAAAGCTTTTTGGTTCCAGAAACCAAAGGGGATAATAATAATAATAATAATAATAATAATAATAATAAAATTGCTTTATTTCCTGTAAAATGTGACATTTTAAATAGG
>JAYRBW010088494.1:0-21845 GCA_036023295.1 Invenusta paracnida
TTTTCTTTTCTTTGAATATACCTACTTCTATTATTCACAATTACTTTATTTTTATTTTTATTAAACTGTGCGTCAGTAGACAATTTATTTTAAATCAAACATATTATTATATACATATATATGTACGTAGAAGTGAATATGGAAAATTAACGTTATGCGAAAATAAATAGAAATATTCGTCCGTGGAGAGGAGTGGTCTAAAATATACGAAACGTATTTTTCTAATGATATGTCAATCCATATTTTTCTTAAAATAAAAATTAAGGATCACAGTACAGCAACAATAGGCTGCAACTTGCGTGTAAATGCAATTTATATTTATCAATTTCAAAATTCGATATTAAAAATGTTAAACGTTCAATTAAATTAAGCATGAAAGTGTGTTAGATTCGTGTTTTTTTGTATTCCGCGAATATTAACCCCTCTTGTGATTGTGTATATACATATATCATAATTACCATGATATTATGACCAATTAAATAATCAAAGGTTTGTTTTATCACATGTATATTTTTTCTAAACCATATATCCTAACAATTTACCTGTTTATTGCCACGACAAGCCTGGACAATAAAAAGCTTGGGTTTGCGCTCCATGGCCGGACACGTCCTGGTCCCAAAATAGTCAAAGAGCTGGTAGAGGTTGACAGCGCCTCCATCTGTGCCATAGATAGTGTCTTTGCCTCCATGGGACATGAGTACGACCACTGAGACACTCACCTGATTCAGTTTGTCCAATTTAGAGAAGTCGTAGACTTTCTGACGCAACTCTGTCGCTGTGAGGTCAATACAGGGTTCTGCAACAGAGTAGCCCAGATCTTCGAAGAGAACCTATAAGATTGTCACAGGGAAGGCAGGTGATATTGATCTTAGTCAGGTAATGTCCTAATACCAACAGTTAAGTTGAACATTTTTATATTTAGACTTTATTGTACATCTTCATATGTAACATGTAGAAAATCGTTTGATAACATAATATTCTAAATGCCATATAGATATTTTACTTTTTTAACAAAACACTCATAAAAAGGTAACACTATAATTATTTAAATTTTAAGCGGGGGAAGCCACCAATATATTATATAATACTGTTATGTACTATCCAAGTTTATGAAGTATCTCCGTGTAAAGTATAACAGAAGCACTAAAATACATAGGACACTTTGTTCAATAATATGTAACTCTTTCCTGATTCAATTGGCTATCACGTTAAATCTTTATATTTTCCAAGCACAACTTTTCGTGTTACAAATTTAGGAAGAAATAAATAGGTACCTAGATAGCATTGTTTTGCACTTTTATTTTCATTAAAAGTAATTTACTGGAAATATGGTCGAGCAGAATTGATTCTGTTTTGTGAATTTTCTGTCAGTATAAATATGGCACGATTTTGGCACCATTTGAAAAGAATTTAGAATTCTGATATAATATTTTTGTTTACCTTATTGCGCCATCGAAATTCTACCAAATTTTGTTTTAATAGCTTTAATGGTTTCTGAGGTTAAGGTTAAAATATACTGTCCGAGCAGCGTTTGATTTCAAGAAAACCCATTTGATAATCAACTACGTCTAAGCTTTATATGTATAATCTACACGAACAAACTTAAAATTCAATCAATTTAATAGTCTTATACGTGCCGAAAATGAAACAATAATTCAATTACAGGCATATATTAAATAAAAAATATTAACAAATCACATAAACCTATAGAACAATGTGTAGTAATAAATAATTAGTTAAAAGATCTTCCACGATAAATACCATAAACATGTTTGTTTTTTTAATTAGATAAATAAAATTACGAAAGTATGTGGATTATCCAGAAAGTAAGCTAATGATAGAATATAAATAATATCTCCATAAATAAAGGGAAAAAAGATCAGAACTCCAACTAACCTTGAGCATCTCAACATCCACCTCCGAGCCCAGTCGATCCTCAAACAGATCCGTGGAAAAGTCATGATTGTTAACAATCAACACGAGGCCACGTGGTTTCGTGGCCACCTCATATGCGGCCTGACGCTCTCCTCCACTCTCCCCTCTGCCATCCCTCGCATCAACACGACTAGTCTCAGGAACTGGGTACTGCGGCGGCGTCTCTGTATCCATGGGAACACCACATCCACCGCCTAATTCCGCTTGCTTCTCAGATAGCCGATCGACAATGAAGCCCTGACTAGTCTCACGAAGTGCAGCAACAAGGGCAGCATAGGCTTCCGGTCCCCGACGGGGAATAATATCAAGAAGGTAGACAACCCGGTCGCGCTTGACGGGCTTAGCTGCCAGCTGTTCAGCGTGCTCACGAGTGAGAATTTCGCTGGCGAGAAGAGCGTCAATAAAACGTTGGGAGGGGGTTAGGTTGTCCGCGAGGTAGACCCGCAGTTTAAGAAGGCTTTTCCGATGAATCTCATCCATTTTATGGGATCAACTTTAACTCCAATTGAGTTTCTACAACTGCTTTTATAACTTTGTAACCTAAAGTTTCAACACAATTGCAGAATTAATATTAATTTATACATACCTAAAACATATAATTGGTATGTTTACTTGTCATCTAGAATGAATAGAAACTATAATGATGTAATAATGTATTTCTATACCCAGCCTTTATAACTCATTTATTCGTGAAAATTTTAACAATACATTCAAGCAAATAAAATGTTGAGCACATGTTTGAATTTATTTATTGTAACAATATAAACTAAACTTATGTTAGGATTGATTATTAACTTTGATAATGAAAAGTTATTTGTTGGCATCAGTTGCGGGTTATCCTTGATGAAATCAACTTCAATTTTTCAGAAAAAAAAGTAAACCAAAACTGTTTATAGGATAACCAGACCGTTAATATGGTAGGTTTAATGGGTCAAGATAAACACACCTAAGCTATGTTATTGGAAATAAATGAACTATAGAATATTTACGAAAATACTGAAACTCTGATATTCATATTTAAAAAATTTAAGAAACATAATGCTAAACAATGTTAAACAATTTATTGAGATGTTTGATAACAAAAACAGTTAGAATATTATTTGAATTTTCGTTTATATCGTTAACAAAAACAATAAAACCAATTGAATATTTACTGATGGAAATCAATATAAGGAGACTACCTGACTTCTACATCTTGAAGTTTCATGAGTTTTCAAATATTGGATAAAAATGTGAATATTATACTTAAACAACAAAGTTCTATACATTTAAGTGTAATATAAAGCTTTATAACTTATTAGAATAACACAACTCTTTCAAGTTCTACTAAAAGTTTCATATTTAAAGCAGTATTTAAGATCACTAAGTGTAACATATTTTCATTAAAAAGTTCAGCTTTCCATATATACTATTTTTTAATATAAGTTTTAAAACAACTTTAGCTTTCATACAATATTAATATTCACAAAAACATTGAATAAATAGGTGCACTGTATTATGGAAATTAGTCAACACCTAGAAATATATTTAGGAAATAATTTTTAAACATTTTTCTTTATAAGCCTTTTGGACAAATAATATTTTAATATGTACTAGTCAGATGCAGAAAATGTGTACAAAAATAATATCAAAACAGTTTTTTATTGCATAAAGCCCTGGGAAGATAAAATTGTATATAAAGAAAATGTTAAAAAATCAATCCTTGGGGAAAATATATAAAATAATTTTAATTTTTATGTTTTGGGAATAATAATAATAATAATAATAATCTTTTATTGATAAAAAACACAGAACGGTTTTTACATATGTAATACGTATAAAAAGTAACAAATGAAAAAAAATATATGAGAATATGATACAAAAAAGAAGTATATGACAAAATAATTTAATGCCTATGATGGTCCATTTATCAATTTCATTTAATAAACAAAAACTCATTTGTAATTTTGAAGTTTACAGCCTCTGTATGTGAAACTCAGTTTGTATGTTTCTGTACTAGGTCTTTCTGTTAGGCGGAAGTTTGGTGTTCTGTTTCCTTTTCCTTTTTGTGTTTGGTATTTTTTTGTGTAGAGGGTGTTTTTTTCTGCTGCTGTTGTAAACAATCCTTCTATTTTGGCATCCAAGTGTTTGTCCAGGCTTCCCAAGTCCCCTTGTATGATGTCTGTTGCTCTTTTGTGCACTTGGAATGAGGGCTGCATGTTTGACTTTGCGGCTGCGCACCAGGCCGTGTAGCCGTACGTTAATGTTGGTAGGAGGCATGTTTTGTAGAAGTAAATAAGTTCTTCCTTACTATACCCCCTGAAGTATTTTCTTTTTTATATTTTGAAAATTAATTAAGAACCCATTATTTACATTTTTTTACAGTCCCCATTCAGGATTAATACCAAATGACAATAGAACTAGCGTGAAATATTACGAAATCTTATTTGATACGAAAAATGAACATTTTGTTTAATTTTACTGCTTGATATGTATATTATTTAGAAATAAATTTGGTCATTTTAATTTTAGAAAACATTCTTTCAAATAAATATGAACACTGATGACTACATATTTAACTATACTTTGTGTATACGTATCCATCAGCGTTTATATTACTCACAATGCTATTTTAAAACAACATTGTTTTATTGTGTTGCGAAAAATAAATTTCAAGGAAAAATGACAAAATAGAACTTCTTGTAACGAAATAGTTAAAAGCCATATTGTTATATAAATAAGTCTCTACTTTTCCTCTTTACTGGGAATTTTATTTTTAACAAACATTTTCTTTGAAAACCATATTGCTTTTTGTTATTTTTTACATAAAGAAACCTATTTTCCTAAAACGTAACAAAAATCTATATTGTTAGTAGGAAATGTTAGTAACATTTGATACATAATATAATGTATTTCATTATGTATATATATTTAATTTATTTAATGTGGGAAAACACTATCTTAAAATTAGATTGGTTATAAAGCAAAGTTATTCTTGAAATAACTAGTTTAATCAACTAAATTAATTATTTATTTGCTTACAGTAAAGTACGAGCAATATTATATTTTCAATAACTTCTTCTGAGTATCACATAGAAGTGCAACATTATATTTTAAAATCATTTGAAAAACAACTATTCCCCTCAAAATAAAAAAAGATATCTTCATTCATTAATATCTTTTGTTACATACATTTGTATTACTTAGAATAGTGGAAAAAGGATAAATATACGTGGGTATTTAAATGTTAGGAAAATATAAATTGAAATATCTCTATTCTTCCTTCCATTTAAGCGACTGTGAATGATACGGGGGAGTCCTGTCCCTACGCTCTCAAAGCAGTTGCTATCCAGCTTCTCTTGGAGATCACTGTGTACCTTCGCGAGACCCATCAGTATCTTCCCAAGACACGGGGCCGACAATCCGTGCGCAAAGAACCGGTGTGGGAACGTCAGTCCACCCTTACATCACCAAGAGAAGCCGGAGTGAGTATCCCATTCTAAGTACAAATTTAATAATATGTTGACTAATGCTTAGTTTTTCTTCCCAATTTATGATCTTATAAGCCTGCTTGTATATTATACATTATTTGGAGTGTTAACTTCTTCAATTTTATTTACAAATCTGTGACATATAAATAGTTGTATTTTATAAGAATCGTTGTAAAAAGTCGTATATATTGATGAAGTAGTTTTAGAATAACACTTCTTTTGAATTGTTTTATTCTAAAAATATATTCTATGACATAATTTTTTCATGTTGAACTTTAAATTAGACTTTATGAATTAAATTGTTGACTATTGAAGTTATTACTAATTATACTGATTCGATTAATTATTTATAACATTAAAAATAAAACATTTCTTCACATTAAATTAAATGGTACGTTTTACATTTAACCTTTTCGTACGACTTTTTATACAACTTCCTGAGTACGATATTTCAAAATTTCAATTTACCCGATATACAACTATCTCTATTTTACAAATTTTAGCTGTTAATCCACTTTCTTTAAAGAATGTTTTATGTCATATAGCTTTTATTTTTTTGTACAACTTACGAAAGACCCTTTTATCTTCGATCTTGATCTTCGTTGTCTTCCTCTAATTCTTACACTGTTAGTTTCCTAATATTATATAGTTACTTCCTTATCTTCACTTCTTTCAACCATATTTAATGCGATATCTACTTTTCTTGCTCTTTTGGCACTTATTCATTGGAGTCTTCTATACTTATATCAGAGTTATCTGAACATTGTCCTGTATCCATTTTATATATATAAACATTGTCATATCAACATTTGAACTCTTTTACTAATATGCATGACTAATGATGCATATACAGAAATGTTGAAGAATAATTAAGCTATCTCTTCGCTCGCCCACAAATTTTTTACCATCGTCCATAATAAACCGTTTTGGTACTTATAGGCCGTCTTCACATAATTTTGTTTAATTTTAAAAAATACTAGCTTTATATATTACCTGAGTATCCGAGTATATAATACAAGTTGAAAAAAAAATTACTTTTCTCCACTCTACACTTCAGTGTTCCGGTACCAGCAGTACTGTTCACCCCTCAACTGTGCATTCAACAACAGGAACTGCAACAGGTACTACCGGAACAGCCACAGCCGCTGTAGGGTCTAGCGGTCGTCGTCCTAGCATGGTAACCACAACAGTGATCACTGCTGGCAGTCCAATGTCCGAGGAGCACAGCTCTCCCACCTCATCGTTGGGGGACCTCCACTATCATCAAGGTTTGTATGTGGTTATGAAATATATGTGTGAATGGTTCAAAGAACTTTGCTTATACAAAAATTTCAAATATTGCCGTGTAACATTTTGAATCGATAAATTAAAAGGCTGTGATTTTCTATTTATTGTATTGACTATATTGTTATATTGACCAGATATGTAGAACCTAGTAGTAATTAATATTTTTGCAATTAACGTAATAATACCAAGTGATGTTTAGCCACGACATCAAGTATCTCCCTTTAATGACTCAGATCACCTAAATTAACATGTAATATTAACGAATAAATATTAACATAATAATAATCAAATAAATAGCTATATATTTAAAAAATAAATTTTGTCTGGATAACGATTTCTTATCTATAAACCATTGAACCTTATCTATTGAACCATTTATGCATACATGGAGTATAAAGTTTTACGTTGAAACACTCAATTTATAAATTACTCCGTGTAGTAATCAGATAACCTTTACGAACTGTTTGTATCATCTATAATTTTGGAGTATCAATAAATAGTTACAGTTTGTAAATGTTCAACGTTTATTGCGGAACCTTTTTTCCGTATTATCATACGGAAATTGAATACATACTTCTTCTTGGACAGACTGTATCGACAATAATCGTTTATTTAATACTACCTCGATGGTCAGTACTATTGATTAATAAGTTAATATCCTTTCATTACACAAACTGTATAATAATATATTAACATGATAATAACAACAAATAAAATTGTTAACTGCAGAGCATTCAACGGTGTCAACACGACGGATCAGTTTCGCTTTCCTTCCAGAGCGGAATGGATCTTGCAATAGCAGCACCAACTCTCTAGATCAGACCGAGGGAGGGGACGCTGAGAGAAAGAGTGAGCTATTTTATATTTTTTACTCATTGACACACATCTCTTTTGTCTCCACTTTCAACACTACACGATGATTTTATTTTTATTTTCAGAATAGTTATCAATG
The DNA here is from genome assembly GCA_036023295.1 of Invenusta paracnida. Taxonomy (NCBI): domain Eukaryota; kingdom Metazoa; phylum Platyhelminthes; order Proseriata; family Coelogynoporidae; genus Invenusta; species Invenusta paracnida. Next base: position 7,645 of record JAYRBW010088494.1, read on the forward strand.
ATTATTATATTATTATTTAATATCTATTAATTATTGCAAATTTAGTTTTATCCAAATAAGCGCAAATATATTTAATTTAAAAAATCAAATTAAAAATACTATGTAAAACAAAACATTTTTAATGAGTTTATCATTAATTATTTAGATTTGCAATATTGGCATTAGTTTGTTTAATCCTTCTTACATGATTTTCGTATAACTTATGCACTGTAATAAAATGTAATAAAATGTAGTAAAACTGTTCTATCGCTTTTTAGAACTGTTTAAGTTGTATATACGTACATTTATGGTAGTTTTCTATCTATCGAATTTTAATATTACAAATATTTAAATGTGACATTAAGTATTTGTTTATTTTACAGCAATTTCATTTTCCGCAAGAAGTATGAAAACCGATTTTTTTGCTTACTATAAAATGGAGTCTTATTTAATATCTTTAGTATGTTATATGTCTTACATTTTATAATATTTCTCACCTTTTTCTTACAACTTATATGTGCATTTTTGGTTACTGAAATGTTATATGAATAATGCTGAATAAATGTTTTTTCAACCTTCAAATATCTATATATAAGGCGCCTTCGTACTTTTATTTAACATATTGTCAGAATGAATATAAAAGCTTTTACAAGTGTACACAGTTCGAATCCTGAAATTATATTATTGCACGGCTTCGATTTATTACAAAATTCGACAATCATGGCCATTATATTATGTGTGACAGTTTATAATTGTATGAAGTATAATTACAAGTATAAGTACCTACACGTAAATTTGATACATTTATTAATTAAAAAAAAGAAGATAACTTACAAATATTTTCTTGTAAATTTCATGCTATTTTAATAACAGGAGAAGTATAAACTATGTATATTAGTTTAAAACTATATAAAACTATATGTATATATAGTTTTTGTATTAATCAACACAATGTTATAATATATTAGTAAATTGAAGTTCCATGTCATAAAGATAGAACCCCAAGTTCATTTAAATGGCTAGTATATTTCATATAAAAGTTCTGGCCGCTTTCTTATTTAGAGTCTAGTTCTCTCAAGAAGACATCAGGGTCCCTAAGAAGGGTGACCTTAATTGTTCCAGAGAGTAAGTGTTGGCTAATCACACTGCGTAGTTCCATTTTTAGTAGGTAGTATACATGATTATATTCCGTAGTAGTCTACAAGGCGGACAATTAAATATTACAGTAATGTGTATGTACATTTGCAGCAGAACTATCTAGAAGCCCTCCCACCCCTCACTCCTCTTACCAATCTATTATGCCAAACTATAATATTATGCGACCATAGTTTTACCTTGTTTCTGATTTTTCATTTTCCCCTATTGGTATTGTTTAATATGTTTTACTTTTTAAAACTTAAATACGAATATGACCGAATTTTTATTTAAATTAAGTCAAAATTTAAATGACTTATGGTTTATTGTCTTCTCGTTGCTGATTTTTCATTTTTCCCAGCTAGTATAGTTTAATTTGTTTTAAATTTTTTTAACTGAATTTTTTAAACTAAATCAGAAAACTACTTAAATTTTTATTTTAGTGTTAAAATTAAAATTATTTATGGTCTATTATTTTTATCGTGTATTCTAATTTTACCATAATATAAAACAACATTTATAACATATTCACAATACAATGTTTAACAATGTAAATTGTGATAGATTATTTATATTAAATTTGTAAATCACAATCTTGTGTTGGTGCTAAACTTTTCATAGTGAGTTCTTTAATTAATATATTTTGTTTCTTCTTTATGTTTAATTGAGTATGTAAATCGTTTGTTAATAAGCTTACCATTTATAAATCGGTATTAAGAAATTTAATTTATACACCTTAATCATTCATTGGTATTGCTAGTATAATATATTACTTTTTATCTGAAATAAAAACGAAATTTATCAGATAGTTGCACTCATTCTTGCTACATTATCACCATTGCAATCAGCTCTAACAATGTAGTATCATAGAATTATTTAAATTATTTTATTCGTCTAATGACTGGGTCGCACCACTTGTCTTGTTTAGAGATGGACTATTGCAGGAAAACAAGCTGGTCCATAAGGAAAGTCAGCCAGGACTTGCAGGACAGTAAGTTCTTTGCACCCGCTATGCATTTCGAGCTATTTGCATTATAAGCTTAATAATAATACTTATGTATATCCACACTTAAGTTTATATAGAATTGCATTAACGTATAGGCTATGTATAAATGCTTGTATAAAACCATATGTTAAGATTATTTTATCATCAATTATTTTTTTAATTACTATAATAATTAATTTAATAATAATTATTATTTTTCTATTGATTGAATTTTAAATTCAAATTCCTTTGAAACGAATTTTACAGAATTTTTGCAACGTAAGAATTATTAATATACCTAATATCCGATAGTTATGAGAAACTATTATTGATTTGGAAAATTTGTATTTGATTCCCCAATATAAAATAAAATAGTATTATGTTTATTTATCAGCAACAATACAGTAAATAGTAGTTGAATCTGAGTAGCATTGTAAAATGAAAGTTAAAAACATTTAAAAAACCAAGCCTTTTGCTACAACAAATTATTAAACTAATATTTCACCATTTCTTAACTTATACGTTACATGGCTTCATCAGAGAACTGAGTTAGGTATAGAATTACACAATACAAATATTAGAAAATACAATAATATTATACTCTGTAGAGTTAGAATTATGAATTGGAGATTAAGAACAAGGTAGGTATAAGAGAGTTTACATCATCAATAAATTACATAACGCAAAGTGAGACGCAGATTCCCACACCTTTTAACTTGGATGTTTGCGCCTTATCAACCAAGCAAGCCATTAGAACTTTAAGACCGCTTCTTAACACACTAGACACCATTTCTACCCCTAATAGACATCATTTACCTAGTCCATACCATAGAAATGAAAGTTAGTTAACTCATATTTCTATGGTCCAGACTGTTCTAGTTCTACACAACAACTACTTCGTTTTCGAGGTACAGCTTTTCAAGCAGATAACTGGACTGGCAAACTTGGAGTGCAGCTTCTCCTGCACGTTGGCAATCGTACCTATTCATGCAATCGGTTGAAGCACAATTCTTCAGCTTGTCCAATTTGGGTTTGTTTGAAAGATACGTCAAAGATATATTTATACTAGCCATAAAAAAAGGATTTTCATTGCATTTGATAAAACTCACCCATCTATGAAGTTTGAAATCGAATACTCGGAGGTTATAGGTATCCTCAACTTACTTGACTTCGGTTCATGTTATAGTACCGCGAGTGAATTGTCTTTTAGCTTTTACAAAAAAGAGCACATAAAAATGTCTTCAATACTATAACTCAACACTCCCAACCCAGATGAAAATTAACTTTATTCATGCTATTGTAATGGATGATAGCGAACTGGGTTATCATTAGTTTGATCATCAGTTTGGTAACGAGATAAATCGAATCTGCAACCGATGCTCTAAATCCAAGGTTAAAATTTTACATCTCATTAACTTCAAAGACATTCTAACTCTCAACGACTAACCTGACATATTTTACCGATACGTCTTTATCCCGGATGAGGTACACTAAAATATGCTCTCCCAAAAGTGCCCAGTCTATTTGGAACTACCATTCCTTAGTGATAGGATAGACCGTGAAGGACATATGTGGCAGACATGACCTCTATGTCAAAATAACTCGAAAGTCCACTTCCTTCTGTCAACTACTAAGAAGCAATTAGTTAGAGTTTCATACTTCATCACTAACAATCGGTGACAATTGACTATACTTCATTAAAGTTGATTGTACACGATGTGGTTTACTTGCTTCAAATGCGGTGCGCGTTACATCGGACGAACCACGCGCTCTCTACACCTCAGTATTAAGGTAAACCTTACTTACCGCAATGGCGCTATCGTTGTCCACCTACTTTCCTATCCCGGCCTGATACTTTAAATCTCTATTGTAATGCGGAAGCGAAACAATGTGAAACTGCTGATCATGGGGAAAATTGCGGATCACGTTCAAGAAAACGGCAATTTCGCATAACAAATACCAGGGACGAGTTTACTTTTATTAATAATATATAATATGTATATCAGATTATCCTCCTTTCTTGTAATTTTACATTTGCGTCTTTTAAATACACGGTAATTGACTTTGGTTATTTCTTATATAGTAATGTGCTTTTTGTCTTCTGACTAGTACTAAATTTTATACCGAAACTTATGTAATTTATTGATGATATAATCTACCTTATACATTGTTCTTAATTTCTTTAGTACAATTTTATCTCTACTCAGTATTACATTTCTGTCTTTGATATTTTAAATGGGTAATTTTATACTTAACTCAGTTCTCTGATGAAGCCGTTAAGCAACTGTGAAATATTGTTAAATAAATGTTGGTATCAAAAGGCAATGTGTTTTTTTACGTTTTTATATGTTATCAATAGTTATTTTACCCATTGCTTTATGGGTATATATCTATTTTAAAACAATGTTTTCTTCAATTTTTTTGAAATTTATACACTATATTATGCGCTTTATTTCTATTAAGTGCAGGGCTGTTTGCTTAGCAACTAATCATAATGCTGAACTATGATTATATTGTTTATATAATATTCATAGTTTCTTTATTTTGCTCACAACAATACAATCATCATTATTTAGTTACTCACAAAATATATCTTTCTGTAGATATTAAAATGTTAAAAACTCGGAAATACCATATTTTATAAACTTTCTAAAAATAAAGAAATATTCAGTTTCAAGGTATTTCTCAAGAAAACTGAACATTTTAATTGCAATTAAAAAAAGTTAATTATTGCTATCTATCAAAATTTAGTTATACGCATTTTTTACTTAATGAACTTGTATTATATACGACTGATGGTTGCTGATAATGCGCAATGCATTATATTTGCCTCGTTTAGAGGTGGACCGTTTCAGAAAAACAAGTTGGTCTCTAAGGAAAATAAGCCAGGATCAACCGGTGGACAGTAAGTTGACAAACAGATACACTGATGGCGTCGCTGGCAATTGCTTTTTAGCCGCTTAGTTCCTCAGTCTAATATGTCTGTTTTATAAACAATATTATGCTCTTGTAAGATATTATTATGTACCCTGCCTACAACGCCAACATCATAACAGTTTATTTGCTGGTCCACTTTTAAGTTTTTGCATTCATTATCCCCTCCAAAATCGTATTATAACACCATGTTATATTTTATTTTTCACCATGGTGAAAATTATAGCTTATTAACCATATATTTTATGCTTCGTTATTTTAACAGGTAATTTACACTTGCTTTTGGCCCTATAACAATAATAATAAAATATATATGTAAATATAATACGTAATTTTGATAATTTTGAAATATTTTTTGATTGAACATAATCTATAGAATTAAATAAAAAAATTAGATAAAAATAGCAAGGTTTAATTTTACCTACAGCTTTATTTAGTGAGAAACGAAATGATAAGCATTCCGAAATAAGTATTGTATTTTCTGAAACATTTCAAACTAATCCCTTGTTTGAAATTATTCTGCTTATAAACTAATTAATATAGACAACTGTAATATAATAGATTTAATAATGAACTATTAATATTAATGTTTGTATATCAATTTTACAATGATAATTATTAGTACGCTCTTTGTCTACATCATACCGAATAAATTATAACACTTGATAAAAATATATAATATGCAGGCATACAAATATTATTAAAGTGTTGATATAGTTGGATTTGAATATTGGTTTACCAATATTTTGGTGATATGTACATTTATGTTTATAATATTATACAGGTGATTTGTATAGATACAAATGGTGACAATTATTATCATGATAAATACTATTTTTTGGTGGTGGCATTATTTTTTAAATTGAAGTAAAAACATACATTTTACACTTTTGAAGGTTTGTCTGAATCTATCAAAAGTACTTATATTATTAGGTATATTTTTTATAAATTTTATCAAGTTATTTTTATATATATATAGTGCAATAACAAATCAGTAAATCAATAAAACTAATTTTTAATAAATTATGTATATATGTAACGTTTATATAACGTGTGTAGCTAGATACAATGTATTATTTTTAATTAAATACAACTATTTAAATGTCAATTTTATCGTGTTCATAAGTTAATAAAAGTGGGTATGGTATGAAAGTTTTTCAGACTTCAACTCTGAAGTTTTATTTAAGTTAAACAATTAATTTTATCTTGTTTAAACCACAACAATATTTATGTTTTAAATCATATTTAATTTATGTTATTAAGTAATATATTGAATTAGTTTTGCAACTTACTAAAGATTATCAAATTGCATTAATATAAGCATATTTTCCATTTTAAATAAACTTATTTATGAGTAATTAAATCGCATTTATGACAATACGAGTAATTAAATTAAATATTATTATTGTCATAAATACGATCAAAATTATTATAAAGTGCATACAATTTATCTATAACTATTGATACATCACACACCTCTTATATACAGAGGGAGGTATACAGATCTCTGAAACTTAATATATACGTATAATAATATTATTCTAATTATTAGAAAGAACATTTTTTTCAACATTGATTATTTTATCTAATATATAATTGCATACTAAGCTTCAATAACACCTTGAATATATTCTTACACACTATATTAAACTTTTATACAGCTTTTTCGTCCATCGTATTGCTTGTGGTTATCCCAATCATTCAACAACCCCTTCCCCTTTTTATTATACCCCTTTTCCAGTGTTCCTATCCCCTGACGAAGGGTCTCTTGCTTGGATGGGTAAGCTAGTCCACGAGACTAATACACCCAAATTTATCACTCCCGGGATTTACAGAAACATATGTGTATCTGAAATTATATAATTTTGCTATATACAATTTTGCTAAAATTGCACTGGCATTATTAAATAAATTATAATCTGATAATAACTTATGACTTCAAGTTTTTGGTTTCTTGTCACACATTATTGATTGACTAAAACTATACATCTTCATTGTTATACCATACATTTTGTAATCAGTTTAGGTTGATTTTTGAGCTAGTAATACTTATTATTTATAATATCATAACATAAATTCATTAAATTTAAATATTTTCCTGTTTGATGGCCGTGTTATTAAGTTTTATAAAAATAATATTAATAAATACTGATTTTGGGATAATTTTCACTAAAATTATTTATGTTAAAATTTAATTAAAAGTTATTTTGGAATAAATTTTATGGACATGGTAACTTTAGTTTTACCTACAGGCTAAAACATTATCAATGTTGGTACTAATTTTATGTATTCTAATTTTAATATATAAGCTATGCATGATCCTAGACCTACGATACATAAATCCCTATTACGTAAATATAACATTACCCAAGAAAACTATTTATACACATTTATATTTACACACATATTTTTATATAAAAGTTTATGGTAATCTTGCTTATTTTTATATAATATGTATCAATACTTTTAGTACAGTATCCCTGTCTGGTACTGTAAACAAGTATTATCTTCTAGTTGGCAAAAATAGCGTATATAATTTGACATCACAATAAACAAACAAACTGCTATATTAAATAATATAACCGTGCTTTCTATAACAGAGCAGTATTTCAAGATTTGCTATACTTTTGTATGCCTATATTTGAAAATTCGCGTTCTACCGTGTTTGTTGTCCGGTTTTTGCTGCCTTTACCTTCCTCATTCCATCCCCTCCTTTCTATTCTGCTGCTGCCATTTGTCACGCATTGCCTCCCATCATTGCAAAACAATAAAACTATATTATGCTTTTATGTGAATCCGTTGGTCTGGTTTTGCTGATTGCTCTATATCCTTTATTTTCTCCATGCTGTTTGCATGTCCACAAATCTGCCTGAAATCGCATTCTCTCTCTCAAGTCTGGTTCTGTGCTCTTTTTGTGTTTTTAATTTTTTATTCAAATATTCGCTTCAAAAGTCACGTTGGTGCCGTTGACACACATGTACACCTCTCTTTTACTTATGTGAATGTAATTTTTGCCATCGCAACTTTTTTGATACGTCATGCAAATGTATCTGAAGTTTTAGCGACCAAGTTCGGATTTTGTATTCAGTGTTTTGAGCGCTTAATTGTATGTCTGTATAAAAAGTTTTTTTTTCACACCCTTTAACAATGGTCCTGCCTATACCAACATGTTTTTTATCAAAATAATTTCGGGTTTATTTCATTTTTTGAGTTTAAATCACTGTCTAAAAGCATTTCAATGTCTATATTCATTTTACTTTGGACATGAATGAATGTATTTATAATTTCAAATCTAACGATTGACATCGTAATTTAGTTTATCATAATGTATAAGGTAATGGTAAATTATATTTATATAATGTTATAAGGAATTAATTATGATATTTGAATAATTATATATTTGGTGCATGTTGCATTCTTTTAAATTCCTACATTATTATTATGAACTGTTTCATTATAAATTACATCAGAGAGTGAATCTATATCAAATTCTCTAATGTAGAATTGTTGAAATATAATTGCACATATATTTATTTATTTGTGGACATTCGTAATTTGAACAGAAATAACTTAATGAAGCATGATTCTTATTGGATGTAAATAAACATTTACAGCGAATTATTCTATGCTGATTTTCAGCTAACATGGTACGATTTTCTCTATATTATAGTTTATATATATATATATTATATACAATGTATGTATTATACCAACACCGAATAACTTCTATTAGTAATAATTAATATATACGTTCAGAATTAAGACTTTATATCGTTCATTCCGGGGCCATTTTTAGGTAGGCGAACGGCCGGAGGGGTACCCGGAAAAAATCTTCTCCGCAAACGACGCGGTTCTGGGAGCTTTAAAAGACAAAGTCAAACCAGCTTTCGTCAAAAACGAGAGCCAAGTAAGATTGAAAACCCATCTAACTTTAAACGTCATAGCATTTCTTCAAACATATAGTAATACTTCAATAAGGCTGGACCTTTTATATTATGTATACTATTTTATTTCAAATTTAATTCATTTTAAAATAGAAAATAATCTGAACATTTTTTGTTAAAGTTTAAATATAACTAAAGATTCATATTTAGTCAACATAACATTTCAGTGTGGAACGATAAATCAAAAATAGTGTTTCACTGAATATTATATAGTTAAAATTTGATCTTGCAACGATGTAAACCTCCAGGTTTTGCTCCTTACTATTACTTAAACAATTATAGTTAAAAATGTACAAATATATAGAAATACAAGAATTAAAAAATGTTTTATACGTTGCAAAAATACGTAATATATAGAGGGTTTTTTCTGGTTTATAAAAAAAAATATTCACAAAAGATTTCATTAAGCTTAGTTAATCTTTTTTTACAATAAAAAAAACCCCGGCTGAATATATCTTTAGTTGCGCAAATTAAATGTTGACCTCAAAGCTCTACATTTATAATCGCAAAATATAGAAATATTAATAATGAATGTACGTATAGTTGTCACTTATTCATCCCTTCGTGTATATTTTATATTATATACTCATAAATCATTGTAATATAATACTATTTATATACATAAATAGAAAACCAAATAAAAGATTCACTCGAAGAAAAGTACAATTACTGACGTCGTTATCTGATTATTCTTCCAGAAACTTATATTTTATTCAAATTTTTGTATTCTTTGTGTATATTTACTATTTTTATTTAATGCTAATAATTTTCCTAAGATTTAGATTTTTCTTCAATATCGTTTCACCTCTTGTTTTTAGGCATTCGGCAGGGCCGACTTGGCAGTATCCGGATCCGGAAGGTAAGCAATCAATCACTGGGCAGTGGTGGTGTTAGCGAGGACTGTTCACCGGTGGCGGAGGTCTTGAGTGACAGTGACAACGGGGAGGATACGACGCCAGAAGTCGCGGATAACTGTGCCACATACATGCCTTGGGTCAAGGTTGTCACTAACTTTTCTAACCGGTAACTAAGGATTGACGAAAAATTCGGTTTAAATATTTAAAGAGTATTATTATAAAATAATAATCCTAATATTATAACTAGCGACGTCAACTTATTTTTATTAAATATTGTCATAAATATAATTAATGTTTTTTACGACCATATTTCTAATAATAAGTCTTATGATATTTGAAGAATTGTTGACAAAGCAATCTAATAAATATTTTATAATTAAAAAAATATATATATATTTTTTAAGAAAAGTCAATTAATAATAAGCTTGGTTCTTTTAATGCATAATATATAGATTATTATTTTGTTTAAAATTAATTAATAGGCAAATTTTAATATCTTTTGGCTGAAACATTTACTGTAAACTAAAAATATTGTAAATTAATAGTGTACCTACTACAATAAAATATAATTGTTTAAATAGATGTAATATATTGTTATATATTTATTTAGCTGCTTTTCCTCATTAAAATCATACTATTTTTATAATATTAGTAGAATAAGTATAATATGCTTAAATAAATATTTTGTAAAAAATTATTTATAAAAATGACAATTTTAAAATATTACGTTTACTTCTTTTTTTTCAAATTTGAGCAATATTAGAAGTAACATTATTTGTTATACTACAAAAATGTTAATAAGTAGTATACTAAATGAGAAAGTTATTTTAAAAAAATATGATATATTTCTAAATATATTTTCTTTTTTCTTTCATCATTTGAAGCACAAATTTTGTGTGTGAGCATCAGAGCTATTGTCACCCAAACTGCTACGAGCGTCAGCAGCGTCAATGTCGCCGACTCTTGACTGCCGTTCGAAAAATCTACACCTGGGAGGAAGGCGGAGATGAGGATGGGTCGGCAGCGGGGGAGGGTGGTGCCAATTCGGAAGGTGACCTTGATGCCTCCATGCAGCTTCTGCTCCATAGAGCTGTCTCAGAGTCGGACGAGAAGAAGCTTTCCCTGTTTACTAAATCCAAGAGAAAGGTGCGTGTGTATTGATGGATTTATTTCAATTTTAAGAATATAGTACTGTTTATGTTATAGTTGTGAACATTCAGAATTTAACTACGTATTGAAATAGACATATCCAGAAAATATATGCTAATTGAATATATTTATTAACATATTAATATTAATTAGTTAATTTGTTTTAATTTGTTACAATTTATATATAAAAAATATTATTCACGTCATGATCAATAATTAAGTTCAGTAGTAGTAGAAATAATTAAAATTTATCATTTTCATGATAAATATTATATTATAAATACTTTTTTTTTCAATATCTATATATTATGTAAGTATTTATAATTTACAATAAATTGTAAGCAATTATCAGCATTTATATACAAAATAAAATTGAATATTTTAATAGGAACATAAATTGTCAAACTAGAGAAAAAATTACGCAATTTTAACATTACTTGACAGCGCTTAGGTTATAGTTATTTTGTATTTTTTTTAGGAATATGCAAAAGGCTTAGTATATATAATATATACAAAAATTATTAACGCTTAAAAAGAACGTCAGAGTAGTTGAATTAATCTCGTTATCTATTATTAATTGGTTAACTTAAAAAATATATAATATAATATACAAAAATATACATGTATATAATTATATATTTTTAAATACAAGTCATTAGAAATCGTATTAATTATCTCATTTTACAAAATTAAAATATATAGATTTTGAATGCATACAAAAAGTAAGTTAATTATTATGGATATAGTTGATGTAAATTTTAACTGCATACAAACCGGAAATTATTATATGTATTATGTAAATTGACACATTTTTGTTGCCGAAAAAAGTCCTCAGCCAGTGTTGACACGTGAAATATAACTAGTTTACTATAAAATAAAACTAACTGCTATTAGTCAGTTTCAAATTGATTATAGCTTTGTATTTTCCTTTTTACAAATTAAAAGTGTCGTCTCGTTTGTTTCAAACGATAAAAATTACATCCAATGAGACATTTTTATTGAAATATGTATTACACTAAAATATAGAATTTACTTGATTTTGGCTCCGAACAAATGGAATTTTATTTTTATCCTTTACGTCTCTACATCAATTGGATTTGTCTGTTAGTGTTACTGAGCGACATTTGACATGTTCTATAGTTATTTATATTCTATGAATTATCACCCGCCACCACGGCCCGCAGGAGTCGGTATTTCCTGGGCACTCTCCACACCATCGACGCCGAGAGAGTACGCCTCTTTTCGACAAGATTCGCTGCGACATCCCCTTACTTAAGACAAGGACTCCAGTAGGAGCGGTGAACGAGGATGTTGCACTAGGTCTCAGTCTGGGTGGCACGACGCCGGGTGTGGCTGGCAATTTTCTCGATAAGAAGCTGGATCCTGGAGCCAAGAAGAAGCAGCCTGACAACCCTATGTTGCGCTATCTCGATAGTCAGGTATGGGGTTTAATTATAACTATAAAGAATATTGACACAATAACTTGTTGTACATTGGAATTGAATATTTATTTTCTCGTTTCGGATTCGATTCTCTCGTTTTTTCTAGTTTATTTTATAAAGGTTATTAATATATATTTGTTTAAATTGAAATATTATGTTTTTAAATAAGTTGATTAATTACTAATCAGTAATTTAAAGAATAATTATTTAAACAAATTTAAGAACATTTATTGTATTAGAAGTTATTATTCATTTCTGAGTTTGTATAGAAAAATGAAATAAATTAAACGTTTATATTTTTTTGTAGTTTTCCCCTAATTTAAATCATACTATTTGTACAATATTAGTAGAATAAGTATATATGTTATATAATAGTAAAAACTGTTCATATTTGTAATACCAATAGCAAGATTTATAAAATAAAATAATTTATACTTTATATTAACTAACATAATAATGATTGCTTATCCAAATAACATTTACTTTATTTGTTTAAGATTGAATTGTGTTTACTTTTATTCTCTTTTTCTGCAGGTGTACAACTTGACGCATACCTGCTTCAGTGTGGTGAACAAAAGTGCTCTACTCCTCTCGGAGGACCACTTCACTGATATCATGCCAGTCGCTTGGGAACTACTTCTGGAGAACGACCAGGAACTCATCGCAAGCGCCGGTACTCTTTCTTTTTATGATTATCTAGTGGTGATATTTCATTTATCTTCTATTTACTCTTGCATTTGTTTTTATTTAGCATCGGTTGTAATTCTCTCGGCAATAAAAGTACCTGAGCTTGTTCAAGGTCTTCTCTTCAAGGAACTACAACACGAGGATGTTCACCAGAGAATGAATGCAATTCTTAGGTATATATTTGGAGTACTATTATACTATTTAATAAAATTGTTATATTTAATGCTATCATTATTCATTAAACAAAAGCTTTTATTTTATATCTACATATATAACCCTAAGATTTTTACACCTTCGTTCAGATTGAAATACAATATAATATAACGTTAATTATTATACTCACAATAATTCACAGATTACCAGAAAAACTACAAAATAATGTAATAAACTGTTATGAAATAAAAAATAGTATAGCTTGTAATAATCATTAAAATAGTATCGTTAATTAGCCTAATTTATTTTGATTCCAACATTATTTCACCTAAATATAAAATAATAATATGAACATGTTTTCCTTGTGTTTATATATTATCAATAAAATATCACATATATACATTTAAATTTCATACATGTTATATAGTCTTCCGCATTATAATGAATTTACAATAGATGATTTAATCGTTCAAAAATGCATTCAAATATAAATTATTTTATGATATACCATACTTTTTAGAGATCAACTAAAATACCAATTAATAGTTATAATTTCACCTTATTATTTAAAGCATAATAATAAAAATTAGATATCAAATAATTTTGTATTGTAATAATAATTGACATAAAAAAATGAACTGCTGGAAATATTATATTTAATTTAGCAAGATTAGAGTTTTTGTTCTTATTCCACTATTATTGAAAATTGATAGAAATTATATATCAGAATTAACCTATATTTTATGTACAGCAATGCTGAATCTTCGTCAAAATGCACGATTCGTCGAATGCACGGCAAAATTAATATTTTAAAATATTTTATTAAAAAATAAAAATAGATAGAAGTAAACAACCAACAATACAATCAAAAGTTTATAAAACCGCAGTCAATATCAACTCACTTAAACAGAAAAGAAGAAAATCAAAAGAGAAAACA
>JAYRBW010088505.1:0-21844 GCA_036023295.1 Invenusta paracnida
TATTAGTACTAAAGCCTATTTTAGGTATATTTTAGCTTGCGAACTAATATTCAAATATTTCTAGAAAATAAATAGTACGACTTATACATCTAATTTCACTTGTATTGTGTAGAAAATACTTAGAGAAATAAACTATAGGCATAAATTTATTGACATATTTTTTTCTCTAAAATGTCCATTTTCACGAAAATTTGGTCAAAAACATAGAAATGTTTCCTATTCTTTAATATAGGAAATTAGTAAAATGGCTAAAATTAGTCATGAAAGCTACTCTGTACAGAAGGTTATCATGCAATTATGAAATCCTTAGTTTAAGACCTCGCCTTTAAATGATGTATAACAACTTTGGTTGCTCAAACTGGTACCAAAATAACCCTTAGCAGGACTAAATTAGTTCAGATTAATAGAGCTAATATTCTATCAAACATAAAAATACATGCAATAAGTTGAAAAAACAAGTTAATATTTAAAATTCATATAATTTAAACTTCTGTAGAATTTTTGTTGATTATAATAATCGAAACTACACTAAGAATGGCATTTGGTCTGCCTAGTCTGTGTATTTAAAATCTATTATATGATCATATGTATTCACAATGCAAGAATAATATTTATGTATAGATATTTGTTGCATATATAAATGCGATTTATATAATAATAAAAAGAAAAGTTGTCATTTCTTCTTTGATATCTTAAATTGCAAGGTATGTTTTTAACTATTTATAATGAAAAAAGTATATTCTAAATTTAGATTTTATAAACATCTAGCAAAATTTTAAAAAGTAAAACAAAACAGATTTCGAAACAGATTTTTATTAAACACGTATACTTGTTCATTGTTTATTAATATACACGTCCATAAAACAGAAAACAAAAATATAAAACAAATTAAATGTACTACATGTAAAATTCAAAGAAATTAGTGACAATTAAGAAAGATTTTCAATATGTACATACAAACATCAATACATAAATATATATATTTATATTTACTCGTTCCTATTTTAATACTCAATAAATTACAGTGTAGTATACTGTGACGAAATTCGAAAAGTGAGAAACCAGCAAATATATTTGTAGTTAGGCATACATGCATATATTAATGTATATTGGTCAATTTTGCAAATAAATGCTAGCGTCAAAAAATTAAAATATAACCCATACCAATCAAACAGAATGCTTCAACATTTATCGTGAGATTTTACAATGAAAGAGTACAATATAAAATATATAACAAATTACAAGTGATTCAATACCATCAAAACAATGGCAAGATAACAAAGTTGTAAGCATTAGTTGTGCTATGTGCAAATCTGTTAACAAAATATTTTTGTACTACTGATAAGTAATATAATAAATAATGCATACAATATTGAAAATAGTAACGATTAAATTTTGAACTGATTGATAAAAATACTTTTCTAGACACATTAAAAGTACAATTATATCAGTGTAATATTATTATCCAATTAAATGCATGAAAAATAAAAACATAGCTGATAAAGAAGAATATTAATGTTTACACCTTTATATAAATAATATGTAAAATATATTTTTAAATATATTTCGATGCGAACAAATATGATAGATAGATAACAAAAATGATGCGAACAAAATATATTACACATTTTGCACTAAATTAATTACATTTCGTAATGATCATAATAACCACATAGCAAAGTAATATTATTCCATAATCATCATAATATGCTTTTTTAATTAAATGTATTTACTGATATTATAATACATATAAGTGTTTTAAGATAAAATCTTTAAATGTTCATTGAACATAGTATTATGAAGCTGAAAAAAATAAAATAATGTGGATAAAAATAGAGAGGGAAATCTGTGGAAATAAAATAAGAGTAATAAAATGTAACATTTACAGTAGTCATCGTAATTGGAAAGAAAATTATTTAAAATTATCATAATTTATTCATATAGAATTTGAACATGTAATTTAGAAGTATGTATTTTGTTCTATATATAAAAACTATGTAATACATTATCAATGTTATACAACTATCTGGAACACAGTCAAATGTTTATAAGATTAGGGATTCTCAGTGATAATATTTAATTTTTATCAATCTGACATTAAAAATGAAAAATACTAACAACGATAGATAATATCTATCTGTTAATTAAATGCGTATTATTATTGAAAAGGACGAAATTAATTTTATTTCATATTAAATGTAAAAATTGTACATGTAATTAAATGTATAGTGTGGAGTATACTAATATGTTGAAATCCATATAAAATAAGTTAAATATGTAAATAAGAGTGCGGCAGAAAATGTAGCTATATACATACATACAGCTATAAGAAGATAAACAGATATTAGGGTAGTAAAATGCTGCTTTTTACAGTGGATTTTTCCATTATTTCATTGAATAAATTAATTTTAAATGAATGAAATAATAGTTCAATAATAAAAGATCAATTTTTTATATTTAATTATGAGAAAATTAATATTACTTCCAATTTAAATTTGAGTCTGAATAATGTTTACCTCGAATTTATTATCATACAATTTATGCACACTTCAAGATATTTGATAAAAAATATAAACACTTTACTGAAGACTTACATGAAAACTTTCTCCTTTAATTTTAAGTTATATAAATAGTTGTATTTAAAAAAATATTAAAATAATTTGAACTACAAATACTGTGTTTAAAATTTCCTTTAATAAAATATTTCTCCGACAATTTAATCACTTCATTAATAGCTTATATATTATTAGAAATCTTTTAAATCAAAATAATCATTACAATTCTGCGAAACAAAATATTGACGCAAATGTGTAATACCAATTATATTTCAGATATAGTTCTCATTTTGCGCCATATCCCGTCTACACTTTGCTGCCACCAGTCAGTGGGTCACTTTCGGTAGACAAGAATTGCACCCTGACCAGATGCACGTCTTCTCACCTCTGCAGCACGATTGTTGTTGTTATTTGATTCCGCTGTCGCAAGGGAAATTCGCTTCTTCAGGAGGACACGAGCTGTAGAGGAGCGCCGCGCCGTGTCTGTGGTTCCACCGCTAGTAACCCCAACACCACCAACCAGGGGGGGCTGGAGGGGCGGGTGAGAGTTGTCCCCTCGGCTCGGGGGAGTAGACCAGGAGGAAGGCGACTTACCGCCACCACCCACAGTAGACTCGCAGGAGCTCGGAGTGGGAGTTAGTGTGCCACCTCCGCCGTTTCTGTGATTCTGATTAGCTGAGGCCGCCGCTGCGGCTGTGTCCAATCGGAGGCCGGCGCCAGAGGGGCCGGGGGTGCTGGTGGTTGGTCGGGTAAGTTTACGCGGCAGACTCTGTGAGATTGAAAGAGAGCAAATCGATAATTCATAATCAATACATTAAAACTCATATTATATACTTATCTTACTCACTTCTGATCTCCATAACTTTGTGCTACCATAATTGTACTATAATAAAAATGTTACTGTTAAACGATTGTAATTAGTAAATAACATTAGAGATAACAATACAATAGGGCCATCATAAAAACTCGAAATTGTGATCGAAAAAAATGCCTGCTCTATCATAAGAAAAAGTTCAATAACCAAAAAGCCATACTGGAATTTTAATATTTTCTTTATAAGTAAACTGTTAAGCAAAATATAAGTATTTATTTGTAATAAAAACACCTTGAAGAATTAACATATTTTATAGTTAACAAAGCAACGAAGCTAAAACTTTTAAAGTAGAAAATCGCTATACTTAGCATGATTATCTTAAATGTATGTATGTACATTATGCTATTTTTATGCCAAATTGAAAATAACATAGTATAAAAATTGTAGTTAACTGCATGTATTCATAATATAGGTACAGATTGTTCTATCAAGAGTATATTACAAATTGTTAACATGGATAGTAATTATAAGAAATAAGGGAATTTTATAAAGTACGGTATCATACACAAGTTAATATTAATTAAAGGTTGAGGAGTTTTAATTTTATTATGTGATTTATAATTGAATTGAATTGAATTTTAGCTCCAGCTCCTCTTATTCTGCTTTGATGTTACTTAAAAACCTTTCTTACCGCATAACACAGTGTAGTGTTGATATCCACTTTATCAGTCCCCAAAGTAACGTCACTGCTGAGCTGTTGTTGGATTGGTGTAGGGGAGGAACAAACCCCACTCAGGCCAAAATCTGATTGGTTCCCTTGGATTAGTCCAATAGCTGATGACGCGGAGGAAGAGGGCTGGTTGTTATGATGAACGAGGAAATCGCTGCCTCGTGGTTGGCTAGAACTGCGTCGACGCGGTTTAAATATGCTCGCTCTAATTGGACAAAACATCTTTTAAATAAGCTTTCGTACAAGTCTATATTATCGTACATCAATGGTTTAAAATAAGATTTAAGATAGAAATTTAAAATGTTGATAGATAATGCCAAAAAGATTTAAATTAAGCTAAAAAGACTATATGGAAAAAAACTACAAATACACAACAAAATTATACGTTTGGCCATATCGCTCAATATTGCTAATTAATGACAGACTCTATCTTTAAACTATTCATCCTTCCGTCGGATTTTTCAAATATAAATTGAATTATCATTTATAAAGAATGTCACAATTATGATATTACAAATAAATATTCATGGTGTGTAAACTTTTTAAACTATAAAAAATAAATAATTATTGTGATCATATCACCAAATAATCAGACGAATATTTGAATGTTGAAGAAATTAAATGACACAAGGAATAAATTAAAAATAACATTGTTTTATGCTTTAATTGGGTAACTATCAAAGCATCAAACTATAAAAATTAATCAAACAATTTCCACCAAATTTTGCGTTAGATATTATGCGTTCAACATTTTTATGTATAATGCATATATAATAATATATTTATATAATATAATAAACAACATAATATGTGTAAATAATGTTTCAAAATTCCGTTAATTACAATTATATTCAAGATTTTTTTCCTTCAATGTCTTACCAGTGTATACATACAGTCCGATGTTTTTTAACAACTTCTGGGGCAGTATCTGAGAGCTATATCACAGAGTTTGGGTTGCTGGGTAGAATATTATCTAATGTTCTTTTAGCTGGATGAATTCCTTAAGTAAAAAATAGTCATATATCATTGTGACCATCATCACAGGGATTTTGTGCTGAAAATCCTAAATGTTTTCACAAATTCTGATATATATATATATATATATAATATATATATGAACATTCTTCATATCAAATATTAAATATTGCTGTTGTGTATAATTTTATAACTTAAAAAAATAATATAAAATACACGTAAAAAGAGTAAAAATCAATCAGCAAGTAAAAAAATCGTAAACTTACGCTCGTTTCACATTTACACGCTCATTCAGTCTGTAAAAAAAGAGGAATCTGTATTAAACCATATAGTAATGATTAACAATACTACAATAACAACATTCCTTTCGAAGTACATATTAATTATACGTATATATTATCAATGTACCATTACCTGCTGTTTAGTCAAAATTGTTCCAAAAAAATAACAAATTTTGATATTACCAATAAAAAAATTATCATTATTTAAATAAATAGCAAAATATGAAGAAGAAAAATCCTTAAAACATTCAGTCACGAAATTAACAATAATAATCTTCATAAAAATCTACCCATCTATGTAAATGGCTAAATAACTTGACCAATAAAATAGATACATGATACAGCATGAATTACACTATTAATTTCTAATAAACATTTTCCAAATTAAGTATATTTGATATAAATTTTAAATGAATTGTTTGTATTTAAAAATATCTCCATGTTTACACACGGAATCTGAATATGGCACGCAGCAATTACGAGGCGCCCACTAACCTTGCAGGCTTGACGAGCGCCGTGAATCTGTCCTCTAGTCGTGTTGATTTTACCAGATGACCGGGTATGTTGAGCATCTTGGCTAACGTGGCGGCTGAGAAACTAGGATCCAGGACCATCAGCGCCCCGTGGAGACCCGAGTTGTTCATACCATTTGTGAAGCCCTGCACGCATGGGGAAAGTTTAGTCCAGTCAATATAAAACTCAAAATTAAAATAATTGAAAAAAAATATTAAATATGCTTATTAATCAAATTCACGGCAAATCTAAACATTGAAGCATATAAAATAGTTTATTTATAAACTATCTATATATTATTTATTTTCAGAATTCGCGATTTTAAATACGCTAAAATTATTTACTTTTATGCGCAGCATTTTAAAATGCATGTGTTACGAATAACCGCGAAGTAATATAAAAATAAAGAAAATCTAAATTACTTTGGTATATAGTGTTAGTCTTTTAATTGTTTTAATATAATAGTACAGGCAAGCGTAAACAGTTCATCTAAAAAAATATTATAATGTTATTTAAAGTATCGTAGTTAAGAATATTTCGCAAAGATTTATAACATATTCAGACATTAAATGATGAAATAATAAAACAAATTATACAAGCTGATATAATTCAACTTTTTCTAACATACACTATACCAAAACAAAAAAGAAAATTAATTAAATTTTATTTTTTAGTATCAAACAAGATTTCCTATTTATTCATTAATTATAAATAATACTCCCTCCTAACATATTAGAGTCTACCAGTCTAGGCATCTAGCCATCCTTTAGGAATATGTTTTAATTAAATATATATAAGCTTTGAAATAGTATGCCAGAAAATCCATCAAAAAGACAACTGTTTGAATTTTTAAAACATTGAAAAATAGATAGTGTGCAATAACAATACTAGTTGCATATAACATAAGCAACGATAGTAAGTAGTATTATATACTTTTTATGCAGACAACAAGAATAATTCGTCTTACCGCAAGGTCAAGGTCAACCAGCCATTTGGCTACACGCTGATTGGTCCAGACAAGAGGGTCTACTTCTGTCGGCTCGGAAACTTGTCGACGTCTTGATAGAACCTAAAATAAGCGGGGGAGAAGAGTAAATAATTCAAACGGGATATTAATAATATCATGATTGACCCTTTTAAATAAATAAATTAATTAATTATCCCACCACAAAAACTGAATTATCTAAAAGTTGAGACTCCCGCAGCATATTCGGAAAATTAAATATTATAGAAGTATTGACCTGTGCTGTAATTTTGAGAATTAAAAAAAATGTGCATTTTTTACTTTTACGTTTTACTTTAATTAACTGGCTTTGTGTTATATTTCTAACAAAATATTTGTAAGCCTATATTAAATTATAATAAATATTAATAATATATTTTATAATATTGTGTAAATGAATAGCTAAATAAACAAATTAATTAAATGTAATAGCATTTTATGTATGTTATGTATACACAAAATGACATCGATAATATTCTACAGTAGAATATAGCCAGAAGAATTACCTTCACGTTAATAACGAGACCATTATATATTGATATAAGTATTAATCTAAATGTTAGAACAATCAATTACAACTTTATTTTTGTTTAAAAATAATATAAAAATGTTGTTCGCATAAATTAAGCACAATTGTTTAACACATTAGAGTTTCTGATAATGATGAATATACATATGTAATAGACTCGGGTTTTTTAACTAACTAAATTGGATAATCAGATAATCATATGTTTAATTCGGATTTTGAGCAGGACACTTAGAATTTATAAATTATATAAATTTAATAAAGTTTACTAACATGTTACAAAAAGATTCTAAAAATTATACCAACGTAGCTTAGTTGTTTATTACCTTACGGTATTTAACCATATTTAATTTTATTTAAAAATTCTACGAGCTTTAAATACAAAATAAAACATTATTATAGGAGTATTCCATTTTTAAATGTTTTTAAAAGATATGCATTATATTTAGTTAAATTGTTA
This sequence comes from Invenusta paracnida, assembly GCA_036023295.1. Classification (NCBI taxonomy): domain Eukaryota; kingdom Metazoa; phylum Platyhelminthes; order Proseriata; family Coelogynoporidae; genus Invenusta; species Invenusta paracnida. The sequence goes on from JAYRBW010088505.1 coordinate 7,858, forward strand.
TATATAAACAAGTATATAAAAATGAAAATCTTAAATAGTAGTAAGAAAGATAATTAATACTAAATATGTAGAATCTAGACAATGGAAACACTAAATATAATGATAGATTTTTCAACCATTCTATCAATAAAATATCCAAATTTTACGAAAAAATTACACGACCTATAGATGTAAAATAAAACAAAAATCAATTAAAATTCATCTTAATTCAAATAGCTATTACATAATTATTTTCAAAAGACAAATATAATATAACAGAAGAACATTTAGAAAAATCTATTCCATGAAATATATATTATCGCATAAAGACTGGGTTGATTGAGTCATAACTCAATCTAGAGAGATGATAATAAAAAAGATATGACTGCCGGAAAAGTAAGAAGGAGAAAACTGATAATAACCCAGATATCTGGATTATTGGACATACTATTATTATGCCTACCTACTTCCCTATCGATCTAAAAATTCGATTTATTTTTTGTTAAGTTCACCTCATACATGTTCATATGCAATGCATATTATGTAAATAGTTAAAAAAAACTGCCTCATCTTTTCCTCTGGAATCAGTTAGAGATCCCGTCAGCTGTCAAATTATAATGCGTTAATCTCATTTACCCCTTCTCCACCTCCTAAAAATTTGAAGGAGGCGTACTGTAGGGTCTCAGTGAGCGGTATGAGTCGATAAGATCATCGTTAGGTTGTCAAGATTTTCTTATTTTAAGAATAGAGAAGCAACAAAAATTCTATCAAAAGGGGAAATCGTATTTTCATCTTTTTATTGAGATATTTCGAAATACAGTCAGTCATAAATAAATATTTAAAATCAAATAGCTTTTTCGAGAAGAGCTTAATTAAATAGGTTTAAATTTATTTAATCAAATAATAGAAGATAAAATCACAGAATAAGCATTTCAGGCATTAAACAGAAGTAGTTACTAAATTAAGTTGCTAAAAAGCGTAGGTGTTAAGCTAAATTCCTTTACTGTCATTGTCTTCAATCTAAATAATAAGTGCAAAAAACGACTTCTAGAGTTCAAAAAATAATGTATCAATATTTTATTTACGAAACAAAGTCATGCACAGCAGACTACATTTTCAGAAGGAATGAGAAATAGGTTTAACTTTTATTTAACAAGGCATGCGCCGAGTATTCTCCTCACACTATAATAGAAAATAATACAGACCAAGTTGGCATGTGATGCGAGTTTACATGAACTAAATAGTGGACAGAATTTTACACAAATCTTCTTAAGTGTAATTGAAAGATAATGGATGAATGCTGCATAATATTTGATAAAGAAAGCCTGTTGGTTTGGACAAAACCGTTGGTTATAATACTATGTTGCGAAGTATTATATTACAACGTCGAAATTGCGAAATGCACTATTTAAAATATGGTTTTAAGATGATGTGAAAATTAAGTCTATTTGAATGTTAAAAGTGTACAAGTAATATACTTCATATCAAATATTCAACTAATTAGTGAATTAAATATAGTTTCATATTCACCAACATTTTATAGTAATGTCGGTAATGTGTTACAATGCATAAGAGTAACACAAGATATCATTATCATTTTGAGCAACTTGTGATTTTTTGTGATTGCGCACATACTATTATGAATAAACAGGTTACTGCTTAAGAATAAAAATATAATCTACAGATAAAGACAATAATTATAATAGAAAATATTTCTTAAATAATTAGTGAGAAATAAAGGTTCCAGACAAATACAAAATTTCTGAATTCACTGTCTTTCAATACTTGACATCAATACTAACTGTTATCACCATAGAAGGAATATAGTCTAAATGTTATATATATAATAAATCTAAAAGCAAGAATGTAAAATAGTACCGTAAATTCCACAATATTAATTTTAATTAAATTTCCCAATTAAAAAACCCTACAAAAACGAAACATTAGCAGTGGTGTTTAATTAATGTAAGTACTTTTCTTAATTATGTATGAATTCTAAAAAGTTAGATATATGAATAGATGATAGGATTATTTTTAAGTTAAACTAAATTAATAAGTTCAAAAAATTAATTTTTAACATGGGAGAATGAGAAGAATAAAATGATTTATTTTAAATTAAGCCTAATAATACACAATTCCTAAAGATTAGGAAGACTTCATTTAAAATGATTTTATTAATGCTATTGATATTTAACATTCGGCGGAAGAAAACAACAGAGTAATTATATTTTCAAAACTTATAAATTATTTAACAGTTTTGTATATTTTAAGAGGCTTTTAGTTTAGGCTTTACATTTACGAATAATTTATAAGGACAAAACCTAATTTAAAAAGTGTTTGTGGTTAAATATACTTATGTACAAAAATCACATGACTTAATATGGTAGATATTTTGTGTGAATTCGGTAAGAATTCTGTAGAAATTATAATAAGCATTTCCGGTAAAAAAAATTGAAATTTCCGGTTAGAATCTTGTGGAGTAAGACATACATAACTTACCTGGATATCAAATCCGATCCTTCTGAGCAGCTCAGCTCCAGCCATGAGACTAGCACCTTCCCGCTTGGCCAGACGAACCCCTATAAGCCGACCAGCTTCCTTGCGGCCCGAACCCCCAGTCCCAGGGGGAGGGAGACAGCCCACCAACCGCCCGTCCACCCCGCGCTCCCAGCATCCCTGGGCAAGGCGAGAGAGGCCCAGCTCCCTAGACATCCACTCCTCTGTCACCCAGCGCAAGGAGAGACGACCTGGGGCGGGGGCCTTGGGGATCCCAGGGGGACCGTGAACACGTAGATCCTCCAGGGCTAAGGCCAGCTTCCGTCGCTGATGGTACTCGCTGAATGGGGGTAAAGTACCGTATTCATTTTAATCAAATACATCCTCAAATAGTAGCGTCCCTTAAATAATAGCTGAAAAAACTAATAGAAATAAAAATAAATTAATTAATATTTTGGTGTATTTTTTTTCATTTTTAATTTAGTAATTAAGTAAATATTAGACTATGTGAGTAATAAGTAATTTTATAACTATTAATCGTGCACTGTTTGTTATACATAAAATACCTGTCATACATATTTGTGGAACCCGTTGCAAAACTGACATTTTTTAATAGTAGCCGCAACTATTAGTTTATAAAATAAATAAGGTAGTTCAAATGAGATTTCAGTAAAACCCAAATGGTTGTTATACGTTTCTAATGAAATCTTTCAAATACATTCAATGACATGATATTCCTGGGAAAGCATGAGCCACCAGATATAATATATAAAATACAACGAAAAAACGAAGACATTTGTACATTTTATCAAAAGCATCACTAAATTCAAGTTTTCGAAAAAGAACGAAACAAATTGGTAAACAAATTTAACACGGAAACGTATTAAATCAAATATCGCAAATAATGATATCAGAATACGGTAATATTAAAATTTATAAAATATCATTCGTAAAGAACTCTAAGATATTATTAGTTTAAAAAACTATTTTTTGACATAATATTATATATTACAAAAAAATTTCTAAGACAGAACAATACTAATGTAATACATAAATAATCTACAATCCGAAATATGGATTCAAATGTATTTTAAAACTCATAACATGTGTAAGATATTTCGATTATAGCCTAAAATTTACCATTATTAATGTTGTTATTATTCAGTACAAGGACATATTATATTTCAGATAGAAAAACAATCTGAGAAATTTAACACTTTTGAATATGATAAATTCATACTCAAATTCAAATGGTTTTTACCCTTAATTATCTTATACTTAATTAACTGAGTCCCATTGTCATGACAGCAACGATTAAACATCTTATTCCCATAATCTCGCATTATTTTTTGCCTAATAAAGACAAACACATAAAATTAATTTTATATTAAGTACACATAGTATTTTATATTTCCTTCAATGAAAATTTATTTGATAAATTATACTTTAAAATTCTTTGTGAGAAGATTTTAACCTAAAAAATTAATTGCGAATATTACTGATATAAGCATAGCGCTGTTCGACTGACCTGAGACCAAGCATCTTCTCCATACTGGCCTCAGCCAACTGAGCCAATCTAGGTCCATCAATATCCAACTCGGCCGCCTTACGCACACACGTCTCTGGCATACCCACGTGGTGACCCATCCACAGGGTCACGTGATCTCGCGTCCAACAGAAGGGCGGTAGACGACAGACCGCTGCTTCCAAGTCAGGTCTGGCCTGCAGTTGTAATCCTGATGATCCACTTCGCTCATCAGATGGTTGAGAACTGGGGCCTGAGATGGAGTGCATTTCTTTTAATACGCGAGCAATACTACAAAAGAGTGGCATTAGTTAGTTAGACATGCTTAAACACTTTTTTATTATTATCAAGTTTTTTTTTTTTTTTTGTACGGTAGAAAGACTTTTATAATACCAAATAAATTCCAAGATAACAATGTTAACAATGAATAACATATATTTCAATTAATTTCGTCCTATACGGAAATCATCAGGAAAGATAATAGATAGTACACCAATATAAGAAATAAAGCTTATATATATAGGTTTTATTTATAATGAATACAAATTATATACAATTTTAGTACTATACTAATATATGAGAATATAGTTCAAACAGAAAACAGAGAACACGAAGATAGAGAGATTAGAAAAGGTTGAGAAAATAAGATTGGCCTAATTGCGAAAGAGAGTTTTAAGATTGGTTTGGTTATATTTAATTTATAATGATTCTTTTTTGAAAGGCACAAGAAAATTATTAGAAGTGTCTAAAATAGAAAAGTTCTAAATATTACAGGAACAGCTACATAAAAGGTAAGCAATGCTCAGAAATGATAGTGAAGAAATGGCGCTTAATTTGACTAATGTAACGCCGCTGCCTATTCTCAAAATAGATAAATACTAGATAACAAAAGGAACACGGTCTTTAAGCGAGAAACGCTGAGCTAATTTAAATGATTTAAAACTTTGTTCAAACGAAACTTTGAGATTAAACTTAATTAAAATCCGTTTACACTAGATCATTTAAAAAGGCTCAATATTCTTTTCTTAAACATCGTGTTCCTCTTCTCTTCACTAGAACGTTCTTCATCGCGCCATTTCTTCATTCGAACTTCTAAGCATGGCTCACAGTTGAAAAATTTGCTTCGCACCGCATTTCATGTAGCTGTTCCTGTAATATTAATAACTTTTCTATTTTAGACAATTCCAATAATTTATGCAATTAGGACAATCTTATTTTCTCAACCTTTTCTAATCTCTCTATCTTCGTGTTCTCAGTTTTATGTTTGTTCTGTATTCTCATTTATTAGTATTGTAGTAAAATTGAATGTAAATTGTACTCATCGATTTGTAGGCTTTATTTGTTATATTAGGGTATTAAATATTACCTTTCTTGAAGATTTCCGTATAGGACGAAACTAATTGAAATATATACGTTATGTATTTATTATATGAACATTGGTTCTTTGCAGATATTTTTTAAATTATGTAGTTATAATCTTATATGAATGTCAATAGAGTAGTGTACATGCTTGCAATATAAATAAATGCATTGATAGATTTCAGAAATTGGTAGGCTTCATAATCTAATGACTTCCAGAACATACTGGTAGATCCGGATTCAAAATATATTTGTATTGACACCCGCATGGTCAAGAATAATTTAACTTTGGATCTATAAAATCATTATGAAGATTATGTTTTATCTGTTGAACTTACATAAACATGAAAGATTTTAGTAGAGAAAAGCCTTGAAAAGTATCAAACAAACCAAAGCGTTTCAAATAAACCAAATTCTTATGTGCAAAATTAACCGAATACATATATTTATGGAAAAATATTCATAAAATCAGCTAAATGATTAACACACCAATAATAATATTCATGTATCAACGAGTTTTCCGAAATATTTACAAGTATTTTCTTCTGTTAACACCCAATATATATTTTTTTATAAGCAGTAAGTTAGCTTGTCAACAAAAAACGCCCAGTTTAATTTAATAGATCCAAGTCTGTTTTGCACATGGGAATCCTATTAGTGTCTTAATATTAAAATGATAATTAATTTAATTAATCGGAAACCTAAACAGTAAGCATACACATATATGAAAGCATACATAACATTCTACATGGTACAATATATTATTATAGTTAGTAGTCTTCAAATAATTGATAAATATTTTATTTGAAAAAAATAACCTTACACACTTATGCCAACTGTTTTGAACATTATAATACAATATAAGCGACAAGTTAAGTAATAAATCCCATAAATCCATAAAAGAGATAACTCTGGTTCAGTAGTGATATATTATATAAATACAACATGCAAATATACATAATATATAAAGTCATGAATTATAGTATAAACATTCTGGGCTATCAACGAAGCACAAAATCACTGCGCCAACATTCACATTGACAAATAACGATTGTCCTAATTATCTGCCCGATGGAAAGAATTGACTATTTAAATAAATACTATATTTGTATAAATAAGTATAATCGTCTGTACAAACTAATTTCATCTTCCCGCCAATAATGGTAGAACCTCAATTAAGTTTACTAGTCAAGTTGTGTAAACATCATGGTTTAAATGTAGAATAATATATCTATGTAAATTTTTCTTTAGGTACTTAACAAGCTTATGTATAATTACAAAAAAAAGTAAAAGAATTTAAAACTAAATTCGCTAAATTCATAAAATATTATTGATTATTATTATTTAAAAACAAACGACAAAAATAGTATTGAACTTAGTTTTGAAGCTGTTTAAAACTAAACTGTTATATTTAATTCAATGGTAATGAATAAATTTCAAATCAAATATTCATAGTTAAAACTCACAAAGTCCATTGACAGCAGCTCGAGAAAGTGCGATCAGATTGGTCAGTTTTGCGGAATTGTCACCTGAAGCAATCTCCTTAGTAGTGGATTGTTGTGATTTGTCAAGCGAGCCATCGATCTTGAGCCAACGCAGACGACGGTGCTGAGTGTCCGCGGCCTCTATAGACTGACAGCCCCGGATAGGAGGGCCAGGAGACTCTGTGCTACTCAGACCAGCCACACCAGAGTCATAGCTGAGGGCTATTAGAAGAATCAGGATGATTTGGAATAATTGACGCACATACAACAGAACTAACGTGTTTTCTAGAAAATAATTGTGTATTTCAAAATTAAAAGCTATTAAAGTTATTAAATTAAATTACAAAGTAAATAAGTTATATTATGGAAATTGATAGGGAAAATTACAAATTTAGAAGTACTCCTCTTTGGTATTCCTAATAGATGTAGTACGAGAGTTGTAAACCACTGTGTGTCATTGAAGAGAATAAATAAGGTCGAAACAGCACTATTTATCTTTTCCCTATTGTTAATCTACATTATGAGTATAAAGCCATACATTTCTAATTTTAATTTAAATAAAAAATTCATAAAGTATATTTGCTTAGCAAAAAATGTCATTAATAATATGTTTATACTATACATACAGCGTATTGGATAAATCAACAACGGTAAAAGAGATACTAATCATTTAAAATAGAAAACAATTGAAATAGTAAATTTAGTAAAAAAAAGTATGTATAGAAGAAGAATTATGTAATATCAATGTTTACACAATCCAATAAAATACAACTTAAATAACACAATAAAATTAGTTAGTAACGTTTTAATTTATATTTATTACATACATTTATTAAGAATATAGAAAACCAAATTAATTAGTTTTTTTGTAAAGGTGGGCATTCGCCATGCATGAAAAATTAAGCCATACAATATAATAAAAGAGACCATAATACATATTATGTCAATCATTCTAAAGAAAAGCACATGTTTATGCATGCTATACTAAACCGACTCACACCCTTACACATAGTCGGCGTGTTGTTAACAAGGAGCTGTAAATTAGGCTTGTTTCAAATTGAAACATAGTCACGGGAAAAGGCAATAAAATTTGGTGTGTCAGTTCTGCAGTTAACTTTCTTAGGTGTCTTGCAAGCAGAGAAGAGTAGAGTGCCAAAGTTTAAATTTAGTACATTTTATCTGAATGAGGCGGGTAGAAGTTACACCAATACCAATAGACATTAAAACTTCAAAGTAGATGTTTAAGTCCATAAATATTCCTTCCCTTTCCCTTTAGTAAAAATCCTATTTGGAGTCAAATAAAGTAATGAAGGAAACGGTATGTCGCCAGTTTTGGTCATTTATCGCATACTACTAGAACTACACAGTCAAAATATTATTCCAGTATCTATAGCACTTCATATATAGTGATGACTCATACGCATTTAATTTTGCGTACAAGTTAAAAAGAAGAAGAGAAAAGAAGGGGAGGAGTAAATATGGCCAGGAAATTTTATTTGATGACAAAAGTTAAAACATATATGATTAAAAACTATAGTATAAACAAATAAAAATAAATAGATAACCACAATGCTCAACAGGACAAAAATGAAAAAATAGATGACTCATAAAGGGAACAATAAATCCTCTTTCAAAGTTAATAAACATAATGTATATATATAAAAAAGGTAGTAATATTCTATCGATTATGAATTTTTTCTTAATGACTAAAACAAAATTGAACATATGTTATGTATATAGACAAATTGGATACAGGTAATTCAATAAATCTGAAATAGAAATAAAGAATAACAATCGATTAAACACAATAGAGTGGATGAAAAACGAAATGATCCTTTAAGAGTATAACAAAACTCAGTGCTATCGCTTTTAATTACAGAAGAACAAAAATAAACAAACGACATAACGCACGTTTATAGGAATTATGGAGCATAAATGCACAATAGATACATTAATTTCTTTTAACCATACAATAACTTTTGAATACAGGTATATATAGAAATCTTCCTACTCCTTTTATTTTTTTAATATTAAGTAAGCTATACATAAAATAATATAAAGTCATGAGTCCTATAATATACCTTTGAGTCGTTGGTTATATATATAGGGCAGGTATCCCTACTGAAGCTGCTATGCATATAGTTACAAAACTTACATATTATAATCTATAATAGGCAATCATTAATGAAGTGTACAAAGCTCGATCCTATCTTGCTACTAATGATGGTCACTCAAGTTCCGCAGCTTTTAAAAATATCGACTGAGTGCGGTGCATTGCAGAACTGATTAAAGAGAAGAGCTCTGATAATATGTATGTACATAATATATTGATCAGACAGAGAGCGAGGCAAAAAAGCGGTGAACAGCTTATGTGAGCTGATCATATGCATCAGTCAGTCAGTCAGTCAGTCTATACTGATTCGCCTTGCCATTTCCCACTAAAGGAGATCGTCCAGAAGGCAAGATGCCACTCTCTCTCTCTCTCTCTCTCTTTTTCCACACCCACACACACCCTTCTATAAATATATAATAGAGACTTCATAGATCCAGAGTCTGCCTTTATTCTGACAACAGCATCATTGAAGCAGTTAAAATTCTTAAACTAACCACAAATATAGGAATGTCTGATAGAAACTGGCTGCTTATATACCATTCAATTTACATAATTCACTCCGGCGACCATAATAAGAAACAAAATAGAAGCCGGGTCAGAGTTGAACCTCACAGACATTGTACCTCCTAGTTGTATAACATTAATAATAATAAATTCTTCCCAATTGTCTTGCTTCGAAATCAGCCAACTAAGTGTATGAAAGAGAAATCAGTAAGGAGTCACGCTTAGTCTCTCTCAAGTTATTAATATCATACTAACTTTCTTCTCTCCTCCTCATGAGACGTATGACTCATTTGCCGTTTTGGAACAGAACTAAGCACCTAATGAATGGACTCGATGTGACAATGTTGAACAAGCACGCAAACTAACGGAGATGCTGTTTTCCCAGTTCCATACGCTTTTCATACGTCGACTGCATAGTGGCATTGGCAGCTATAGCCCACTCCACGGGCACACAGATAATACAAACGCCGGAAGGTCTTGGGCAGGACAACGCCAATATGACTCACACTTCACTCTAAGAAAGGCAGCAGACTCGTGATTATGTCATAAACTAGAGACGGAAATAATGAAATCTCGTCTCTCTCAGTTTTTCTTAACAAAGTAAACCTCCAATATCCAATAGATGTGTATTATAAGTTATTGCATCGCCTAATTATTTGCATATTACACTTCGTTACATTGTAAAACATCAGTAATATTAATCCTTGATAGCTATAATTAACATTGTGCTCTCTATTCAGATTGGTTCATGTTATATTAATAAATGGAGCAGAATACAACAAAATATTATAATATGTGTTACGTATTGCGCAGCGAAAAGTATACATATATGTCTATTGAATAATACATGGAGAACAGAGATGCAACATGTTTTGAGAAAAGGTTAAGGTACAAAGGCCCATATTGTTAGGTTTATGAACCCCAATATATATCTTAATACCATCATCACTAACCGACTGTATATATTAGGTACATATACGGACGCCAATATTAAAACATTAAAAAACACAATGTTCAGTTATTTATTAGAGATCTAGAGTATAGATACCTTTGTTTACGTGTTATCTACATTCAGAAACTCATTTCATATTCAAATAGAAATACAAGAAAGGGTGAAGTGAAAAACAAGGATGGTATTAATTGATTACTCGCGCTGCAGAAGTTATTCGATGCAAAAAAATAGTAACTAATTTCCATAAAATAATGATGTGATGCTCTTATATACATTTAAAAAATGCTATTGAGCAAAGTAACATTTCGTCGAATGCCTACAGATATATTGAGATAGTTAAATTTCATTATAGTGCTGATAACCAAATTAGGTTTGAAGATGGCCTAGAACATTGAATACAAAATTCAGATGAATAAATTTAGTAACATTAATGTATACATTACTAAAAATATAACTACAATACATAATATAGTTACATAAATAAATCACCCTAACATGTCAATTGTGGAATATGATAGATAATATTTTATTATTAAAAAGCATTACCACAAAACTGTAAATCTTTTCTTTTGAAGTTTTTCTTAACTTTCGAGTAATTTAAAAAAATTATATTCCCATTTTAATTTGTATACAGTATACCTATCCTTTGGGAGATTTTATTGTATATTAAAAAAAATCATTTCATGGTTTCCTGAATAATACAAAACATGATTAAAGCTTAAACTGCATGACACATATATTTTAATTATCACAGCATGTATGTAAGTTAACTATTTCATCAAACGAAAGTAAAATAAATTTCTGTGTGTAGAGACACATAAATTAATTTTATAGGTTTTCCCGATCAAATTGAGACGGCTGAGATTTGAATTTAAAAATCGCGTATTTCGCCAGACTAAATGTTGATAAAGCCATATCAAATGAGTCCAAGCAAAATTAAATGTTCACACAACTATTATTATATAGAACATTCATAGGTTATAATGTTAACTGAGAGTTTATATTTATGTATTGTGGCGTCTTAAATTAAAGCCTTTTGTTTATGATGTATATAAATACTACAAAATTAAAAACCATTATCCACAAAGCAAATTGTATACCTGCCATATGCGTAATGTAGATAATAGAGCTAAACATTAACTAAATTTAATGCATTAGAGTGTAATATTTTCCGGCTAATACTAGCATAAATACACCGATAACTTCTATTTATAGATATATATTATTAATAATATTTTATTATCCTATATAATATTTTTAAAATAATATAGTGGGTATATAAAATGGTTAACTTTGTTGAGCGTAATTTATTTTATACATTATATTAAATATTGCAAAGTTAGCTTCATATTGCTGAGGTGTAGATATACTACATTACATAAAACCGAATAAAACAATAATAAGAATACTAATGCTGCAAGAATACCTCATAATAAGCTTATATGCTACAAGAAATAAACACTAGTTTAGTTGTCTCGAGTTAAATTACTTTATATGACTGTATGCTGTATATCGGTAGATAACTAATAGTGTGAGCATAATTATACAGATTCTATATATAGAAATTTTAATTTTAAAATTCATTCAAATTTGAGAATAATAGTATGTAGCCACGAGGAAGATTAGAATCTATTTTAAAGCTGGAAATATAACTTGACGTTATTTTTATATCAGATTGATAGATTGACGATATTTGCTATAGTAATCAACTATAAATACTATTTTAATTTATTTTCTATATGTTTTTATATAAACTATAGTTAATCTCTAGTTCATTAATATAATATACTTATATGCTCTATTATTTATTTTACACATATATGGTAATAATTTTCAACATCGATAGACATTTTTTACAATTTTATATGTATTTATATACATACATACCCATAAATAAAAGTCTTTAATTTACAGGCCACAATACACCCAAAAATTAATTTATATATATATTATACATATACATATACAAAAGGCTTTAATTGAAGATACCATTATACATAAATATCAACTCTCAGTTAACATCATAATCTCTAAACGCTTTATATAATTATTCTGTTAACATTGAATTTTATTTGGACGCATTTGATCTGACGAAATACGCATTTTTAAAATTCAAATCTCTCAGCCGTCTCTATTTGATCTGACGTCGAAGCATTTGTTCTGTCACCCGTCTCTATTTGATCGGGAAAACTTATACTTATATTTATAATATAATATACAAAGTACAAGTATTATTATTAATAAATATCATTTGAGCTATGCTATTTATTTGTATTTTCAAGAGAAGTGTTTACATAATTTGCTCAAACTATTCAAAAAATAACCCTTATTAAAGACGAGTGCAACGATAAAACAGCTATTTAACTAATTTACGACTATTTTTTACAAAACACACTGTATCCTTCACACCAATTTAGCCCTTTCTAGTGTTGATCACAACGATATATAAACGAGTTTTGTTTTAATGTACCACTAAAATATACAATTCGTTTGAAACAAAAATATAAGACAGCACAAATCTTTAGATATTTACGAAGTATTCCATCAGGACAGAATAAAATTTTGTCAGCACAAGACAACTATTCCGACAACATAGTCAACCTACCATTGCTCTGAGTAGAGATATTGGTCCCAGCAGAAGAAGGCAAACTCTCCGACAGCTGGGGAGGCGGCGGAGTCTGCACACCTCCACCAACATTACCCCCGGAGCCCCAGATCACTCCACCACCGCCGCTTCGAGTGGGTGGGGTCCCGCATGGATTCTCCTGGTGAGTGTGATGGTTATTATGATTGGCAGCCGCACGTCCAATTATCGGGGTCTGCGTGGCCGAATCCAGTTGAGCCGCACTGCCACCGCGAGGGAGACAACGCTCGAGGCGAGCCAATTTGACCGAGGTTCCCTCTAACTCATCGGCTAGAAGGTTCAACTGGATCGATAAATTAATTGATAATGATAGATTTAGAGTTATTCAAATACAGCTATAGGAAAACGTAGAGTACAGCAAAGATGCTTAAATCTTTTGAATCTTTGAAAAAACCATTTGCTACATAACAGGAAAACCACGTTGTTCTATAAAGAAATAGCTATATACTCAGTTATTTTGAATTTGATGTTTTATAATGTCATGCTGTTCTATGGCAGCCGAAGGGGTTCAAAACGAAATTCACTTAAATATGTCATTAAAAAGCACATATGTCGATAAAATGCACATATATGTCAATTCTATCGACGTATATGTACAACTATCCACATATATATGTACAATTATTGACATATATGTGCATTTTAGTGACATATATGTACAGATATCGACATATAGTGCATTTTATCGACATATTTTGGTGAATTTTGTTTTGAACCCCTTAGGCTGCCATACTGTTCAGCTATGACTTTTCTTTATTTAAAATAAACGAAAAGCCTGTGTTGTGGTAAAATATCTGTATTTACGAATTTTCGGAGATCCACTCCATAAACATGTAGTACATTGAATAAAAACCGTGAGAAACAAGTATTATATACAAGGCGTTACAATGCTATAAAACAGTGACGTAATCTATTTAGTATAAAGAAGATT
>JAYRBW010088516.1:0-21843 GCA_036023295.1 Invenusta paracnida
GATATCACATTTAATTAAATACAGTTCTAAATTACCTTCTGAGAAGCTTGACAATATTAAAAAACATAGTTAGCTCAGATCAAATATATTTTTAAAGAGCTAACACATTTTACGTTTATATCAATTCTTTTATGATATGAGCTAACACACTTTTTGCCATTTTTGGCTAATAATAATTTAGTTCAGAAAGTGATAAGAGAACCCACCTCAGTAACAAGATGATCGTCGTAGAAGCTCCAGCCCTGATCCCCTTGTCCCAGACAGAAAGCGGAGTAGTGGCGACCATAGAAGCAGACAACACAGGTCAAAAGAAGGGGAGTCTCGATGTGGTAGTTGTCAGAAGCATCTGGGGTGTCAAAGAGATCTGGGAGATGAAGGTTAGAGCTGATGGACTCGAGGATATCCCGGAGACGTCCGGCGTCGGGCTGTCGGGTGTTCCAGCTTAGACCGAGTGTTACTGGAGAGAAGAGCGGGGAGGCTTGTCAAAATTTATAGGTTTATTTTCCGTATAAACTCATATATAAGCCTTTCCCAAAAATCACATGTTCCAAACTAGAAATAGGTTTGTTATATACCACTCTGTGTGCAGAAGAAGTATAAAAAGTTGCATAAGAAGAGCATGTACGGTAATTGAAAGTGCGACTTTTACATAATTTAAAATATAAAAAATTAAAACCTTAAATATATATATATTGGGTGAATAACAAAAAACAATTATAATAAAACATTAAAATATATATATAAAAACAGAACAAAAAAGTCTTTTGGTACTAATATTTTTAATATAACATTTCGCAGTTGACACACGGCTTCGTCAGAGAACTGATTGGGTGTGAATTGTATACATTGATATAAGAGAGATAGACCGATGTAGGAATAATGAGCTAGTTTATTAACAAGGTGTAGTAAGCAATTAAAGATTTAGATCTGAGCACTGTAGCTGACAATACATATAATTCATTGTTAACAATAAGAAAATGTAGAAATTATATATATATAATTAATATATAATAATATTAATTATTAAATATTAACATATAATTTATATATCATATTTAACTATAATATTTTCAAATAAAATAATGTTATAATATTTAAGTATGTCTTGACTTTTCTTTAAGAAATAGATTCAAAAATTGATTTGGTTTTGTATCGTTAACAAAGAAATGTAATTTGAGACCAGTGATTTATGACATAATTTAGATATCACATATTTAATTCATTGTTTAAATAATTTAAATTAAATTAAATTAGAATTTAGCATACCTTATCATTTTGAATAATACTATCTATAATATATTAAACCAATAATTAATTAAATGGATTACATTTAAAATGATTCTTTAAGGGCTAGGGTAAGTTTCACTATCGTTACACATCTGCCCCTTGCACTTCACTATATTATATAATTTGTTAATCATTTGTATAACTATCGTTAATGACATTTTGTTTAAATAGAAAATATTTTGTTTAAGGCAATTTAAAATATTATATCATTAAAGCCAGAATTATTTCAAAATGGAAAGACATCCTTGACACATTTATGAAAATATATATGAGTTAATATAAATAAATAATAATAGGAATTTAGATAGGTTAATTTCTAATGTATGTATATATATCGCGGTATATACACATATTTATAAGTATAAAACCAACTTTTTAATATATAGGGTTTATTATTAATCAGATTATTAAATACCGTATCAGTATAACATCCTCGAAAGAAATAGTCATTGCAATTGATTGTAATTAAAAGTAAACAAAGCGTTAATGTACCCACTGCGATATTAGGTATATTGTGACATTTAAATATATTAAAGGTTTGAAATAACATTTTTGAAAGACGTATATTATTATAGTGTTCTGTGCTCATACATTGTGTAATGAACTCTGCCTTCACTAATGTGATAAAATCTGGATAAAATGATTAACAAGATATCATCCATCATATGTTTGTATAATATGATGCATCTGCAGGAAAACAATATGAATAGTTTTGAATGATTCGGATTGCTAAACTAAATAAAAACATCACTAAATGAAATTTAACAAACTGCTAATAGAACTGTGGTCATAAATTTAATAATTTAATTGTGCTTTTAATATATAATATATTAAACAACTAATGGAACTTGCATTCTCTTAGAGATCTGTATCCATTTTTACCTTTACTTCTATAGTCGAAATAAAATACAAACATATAACATGCCTATTTCCCAATTTATATAAGAGAAAACATTATTGATGAATAAACACGCGCTTTGTGTCAAAAGGATGGAAAATACGTGAAGGTACTCGCTTTAAAATTCAGTATTGATATGTATAACTTTGAAGAAATGCACCTAAATGCATAACGTGACATAATTTTAAGATAAACAGAATTACACATTTTCAATAACATTTTAAAAAACGAAATATTATGTAAACATAAAGAAATGGTTGAAAATGTGCAAAGTATGACACTTTTTTTTTATTTAGTGTTATTTAAGTTTTGGCTTAAAATCTGTTTATAGCACAATGATTCAAAATGTTTACGTTTAAAACAAAACAATAATAATAAAATACAACTCAAAGGACTCACCAAAATAACGCAAAATTTCCAAATTATTAAATCCATTTGGCAAACAATTGACATTTCAAGAAATGTATTTATATTTTTACAGGAAAAATCAATTCCACAAGCTGTATCAGTCTGCTCATAAACAATAGTTTGACAGATTGAGAAAATGTGAACAGACTAACTAACCAAATACATAGACACAAACGCCTCTGTATTTGTATATAGACGTCTTTAAAAGAGGTCTACTTAAAGTAAACGTGATATTACAATCCGACGTTTCCAACAGAATGGTGTACACTATGCGTATAATAAAAGAGAGGGCTGAAAGTATACCCGTTCAAACAAGGTTATTATTTAGTGCATATGTAATGTAGTAGTAGTATAGTAATAATATTATGTGTGCAAATGTATGAGTCATTCACTGTATGCTTTTGTATATAGTAGGTATTGTTATTGGCTTTACTAAATAAATCAAATCTCCTCATATTAACTAACCAAGTTATGCTCCAAGCTAACCTCCAATACACTATCTTATTAATTCATTGGCTTATTTAATTTCAAGTGTTACTCTATATACCTATACTATAAAGAAATATAAATGTGTACTGGTTGTGTGTTAATAACTAACATGAGTAGACCATAAAGAAGACGGTGTCCCAGTAATTAGTTCATAATTTTAAAACATGCATGAGTAGGAGCTATAGGCAACAGTACATATAGTAAGCAATATTTAACGGTCAGTATGTAAAAGTCCAGTTAAATTAATATATGCAAAAATATGAGCACATCCCAAATGTGACCCTGTTTCAATACTTTTATCTTTTAATTCTAATATTTGTTAAATCAAGTGGATTGTTGAGAGATTTTTCCTAATAGTAATAAATAGCTAAATTACTGATCAACACGTTTTGATTGATTTATGTCTGCGACAGCTCGGCATGTATCAACAGAAAGTACTAAAAAGGAGTTCGTGTCCTGAAATTTTGATCTGGGAAATAATGAAAGCTTCCGTCATTGATCGCACTGTAAAGTTGCTATAGGGTAATTCGATTGACGACAGCGACAGACATGGGAAGATTTAAATTTAATGTGTGTACTGTTTTCTAATACAATTTTGTTTAGATATATCATATGCACAGTTCAGCATACACAAATCAATATATAGGGTTGTTTATAATCTCGTTGTTCATAATTACTTAGTAAATGTAAAAAACTTGTCATTCTGTGATTTCGCGACTTAAGAGAACTGTAAGTACAAGTTAATGGGGGCCGCTTTGAACACAAATTATTATTGTTAATTGTTATTGACATATTAATATTAACTGCTGTATTTTAAAGATAAATACAATGTTGTTTAGAAAGCATTTACTTTTTCTCAAATTTACAAGGTAATTATGATCGACCCTGAATATGAAATATAATCTATAATATGTACTATATTGTGTACAAATTTTACTGTTACATATATATATATATATATAGGTATAATAAAAGCGTAATTATACAATACAAATATGTAGAATAAATTCTATTAATTTCATTATATAATATATAATGTGGCATCACTTGAATAATTATTATATAATTATAATTCCCTCTTGACTTTTAACAGAAATAAACCATAATTTTTATACATCATTATTTAGTATAATCTGCATATTTTATATAGCGACCCTTCAAAAATATTCAAGTGTATTTAACAATTTAATTTCTTGGAAAGTTCATTAAGCCTATTTAGTTAAAACAATAGTTAAAATGTACAAAAAATAATAATATCACCATAATATGATTATTTTATCGTTTTTTCTAACATTAAGACATTAAACTAATGTTTGCAAAATCAGATGCAGAGATGAATGACATATTTTGATACTTTAAACTAAGGATAAACTTCCTATACATAACAATTATAATAACAAAAATAAAGTATTGATAAATTTCATTAATAAATGCTATTTAAAAGATTAAAAATAGCCATTTGAAGGCAATAATATATAATATGTTTAACTTATATTTATAAAAATAAACAATAGTATATCGAACGAAAATAGTATGAAAATTAAATGATTACTTCACTATAAAAAAATTTGCATTAACTCGGCATTATAGTAACACTGTAGAGTAAACAATTATATAATGAGCAAATGTCATAATTTATTAACGTTACGTAATTCAAACATGAATTGGGCCGTCATTTCAGCCAAACAAATTAAAAAATTACCACAAGTTTTTTAAGTGGTAAAAATGTAATAACTACAAGGTAATATCTACAAAAAAAAGGATATATAAAAAACGTCAGATGAAATAACCGATTCCCAATTATGACTCATGATATCTCATTCCCGTCTAACTTACAATCCGCAAAAACAATAAATAACGTTCCAGTTTACTCAACTAGAAAAAACGGGCGATCGTGCGTGTTTTTCTTCCTTGAATTAAACAATAAAATAACAGTGGAGTATAGACAATTGCCAGATTCTTTCGCTTTCGTCGATGCGGTTTTTATGTATATGATGAGTCATCAATAGAGTTCAGTTGGTTTAACCGAAAAACTCTTCATTGGCACATAAGTTTTGTGTAAATAATTCAAACGACAAAATTGTGTACAATTTCGGTAAAGAAGGATAAAAGGGGCTTTTGAAATGTATGTAAAAACAACTAAATTGTATTTAATAAATGGAACCAAACTTTAAAAAAATATATGTTAAAACATATTTTAACAAAAAAATAATTTATGTACTGATATCACAATACAATTACTTTGTCATGAAAACAGGAAATTATATGTCTTTTAAAATAAGTAATTAAATGTAAACATTGCATCTTACCAATATGTGGATGTTCAATTAATTTTCTGCTCATCTGCACCTTAAGACCGCATTTCTTCTAAAAAAAAGAAATAAAACAGTTATTAATATTGCTTTATTTAACCCTTTGAGGACGGGTAGTTTTTTAGGTGTATGCAACTTTCGGTTGGTATAATTTTGGCCGTTTACAAGCATGAAGTTGTGTTATTTGCTATATTTTTCTCATCAATTATTTCTGACAAATTATAACTTTACAGGCATTTTTAGTTTGGAAATATGTTATCATCAAAAACATAGTAACTATGTTTTTAGAATGTACGTGACCCACTAATTATGAAATTATAAACATGACAAATATATCATTTAAATGCAATAATAATTAATTGCCGTAATTGCTAATTTGTTCTAGATTTAATTATTATTCAATATACACAAAGTTATTTACAAAACAAAATTGAATTATTACACTTTGTGTATTTTAAGTTGTAAACTATAGTATAGTAACATCGTCCTATGCAATCATTTTCGCGATATATGTAACACATCTAAACTATGTCAGTATGTCAAAAATGACTAATCAGACAGCCTATAATCCTATACATCATAATACCTTGGATAGGATTAAGCAGTGGCGAACAAAAGAATATAAGAAATGAGTATACTCTAGTTATTAGTCGAAGAATACATATTATTAGTGTACGCGTATACAAAATATAGAATGTGTAGGAAGTATATATACTTTAGCCCCGGTGTAAAATAAAAGGCGTACTATTGTTCTACACATTAGTAGTAAGTTTGGTGAAATATCCTGTTTATTCAACCAAATCTACGAATATAAAAAACATGTCATATTAGAGGAGGTTGTTTCGTAGCATCCTAAATAAATAAACGAATAATTAATTAAATCGGTGGTGACGTTTGAATATATATGCATTAAAATACATTAGCATAAACGCTAATAAGATTTCACATCGAAATACGTTCATAAACATTTTAGTAGGCATAATATTGATTATTTAATTTATTCAACCGAATTTCTATTATTTTATGATTTTTGGTCTACTTTTTAAGTTGAAATAAGTGGCAACGCTTTAAAATACCCTCAACTCCTCACATGTCAAAAAGTTGAAGAACCTCTTAACATATTCGATTATATAAATATGGTTTAAGAGGTACAAGCTAAAAATCTTATAGGATACATCGGAAGGGTATAAAGCAAAAACGGCAAAGAAGCAGAATGCATGTTATATTATATTGAAATAATATACAGCCAACACATATTCATAAAACCACAGTATTCAAGTTTAGCAAAAACAATCTAATTCAGAGAAAACTACTTTTTTTATTAGGGAAACCAGCACAGTCGTTCATGATTATAAGAACATATTCAATTGTCGTTTGAAACTTTATAAAATAAAAGAAGAATAGAATTGATGTAGAATGCAATGGTTATAGTCACCCCTAATATTTACTGGAGGTTTATTTTAACGGGAATTTGAAGTTTTGAATAAGAATATGTTTTAAATAAATTATCCTTCTTTTAATAGATATAGGAATCTTGAATTTTTAGTTTTACATTTAAAGAATTTTTGAAGTTCACAAATTTAGCCAACTAATTAAAACAAAGTCCTTTGTTTAAACGATGAATTAATATAGTGTGTCATAAAAAAATTACGTATTAATCGATATTTCATATATTACGCCAAGAAATATATTAAGATGAATTCGGCTATGAACATATTATTCCATATTTAAGAATATAAACGATCGCTTAGTTTTGTTTTCTATTTATTTAGATATATTTTCATCGCCAATTTATTTCGATCAATATCCATATTTAAAACAAAATATAGCATACATAGACGATTTTGTGAAAGAAGTGTAACAAAACCCACAACAACTTATTTTGGGGCGAAGAGGTGAAAAAGCTGTTCCAAAACTTCGGATAGAATGATACGATTTAAACTTACATTTGATTTGAAATAAATTCTTTAACATTTAAGTTACTCTTTGTAAATCCAACTTTATGTTTCCAACTTCCATAAAAATGCAACGCAATAATTCTAAAGTTTTTTAAAATTACATACTCTATATCATTTCCCGCAGTTTCTAAGAACAACAAAATTGTAAAAAACTACTAAACTGACCGGACAATCTCTGAGATCGCCAGAATGCACCGCACGACAGACAATTTGTCCAAAGAGTTGGGGTTGATAAGTCGATGTGTGAAGAAGATGACGGATCTGGGAGACCAAGGCGTCCGTGGAGACATACTGGATGGTCTGACTGAAGGGCAGCGGATTACTTGAGGCTCCACAGGAGCACACGGTCTGAAGTTGAGGGAAAGACCAAGGTGTGGATCTTTAACGAGGCGTACAAACAGTGCAAATGGAGGAAAATTAATATTGTAACTTTTGAATTATCCTCTAAAATTGCAGTTTTTAGTGTAAAATGGCCATGTAAAATATCGATTTGGACATGAGAGAAGACATCCTGCCTGAAGTATCGATTGACATTTCTAACTTTTCACACCATTTTACATCAAATCAGAAACCAGTTGACAGAATTTCATATTAAAAAATTTCAAAAATAGTTTAATTGCCATTAAAAATGTAACCTTATTCATTTATTATAGAAATTTATACAAAATATATTTTACAGAATTTTTGTTAACAAATGTGCCCAATTTAAAAATATTTACAATA
This sequence comes from Invenusta paracnida, assembly GCA_036023295.1. Lineage (NCBI taxonomy): Eukaryota > Metazoa > Platyhelminthes > Proseriata > Coelogynoporidae > Invenusta > Invenusta paracnida. Next base: position 8,076 of record JAYRBW010088516.1, read on the forward strand.
AAGTCCGTGAGATTTTCCAATCCGTGTGTTAGAAATGCATGATACAATTAACCCGATACCTCTATATTTACTTATAACTCTATGCTCGTCTTAGATGTAGTCATGATTTTTTTTATTGACTGATTATAGACAAAATATCTTAGTGCTAATATCTGTTTAAATTATCAATCGATTGTAGCTGAATCGTAGCATCAACTTATTACTGAAAAAACCAACATGCAAATATTGAAAGAGTGTGCACATGTATGAATTAATCGTAAAATAAGCGCACATTGTTAATTATTATACACAACTTATGTAAGCTAATTACTATGAAAGTATAATGATATAAAAGTCAATGAATGAAATATAAATTAACAAAAATGGTGAACCGGAACATACCTCTTCCACCAATCTTGTATTGAAGCGTCGATGTGATATACAATGAGGCGCAGTGCAGGAATCGATTGAGTCTTCACATAAATGAAGATGGAGGCGGTTTATAATGTTCTCCTGAAAATAAATGCGTAATGGAAAAAAGAAAATTATAGCACATGCATATATAACTAAACAGCAGAAAATAAGTTGAATAACTTATTAATATCTTGTAATTATCATTAAACATGTTTTGTTTTAACGAATATTAAACTTGGTATTTTTAAGTATTTACATAATGACTCATTTTCGGCAAGTGTTGAATTAATTGGTTATTTAAATCAATAATATTGCAAAATAACCATGTGTAATGATAGTGAAAACAAAAAATAGTCATTATGCAAATACTAAAAAAACTAAGTTTTGCTACAAAACCTGTTTCATCATAATTATGCGAGATTAGTTATTCAATCTATTTTCCCTGACAATAAATGCGTAATGAAAAAAATAAAATTATAGTGGTATACAAATCTATAACTAAACAGCAGAAAATATGTTGAGTAACTTATTAATCTCTTGTAACTGTCATTAAACATGTTTGTTTGATCAAATATTTGATATATATGGTAAAATTAGATTTTTTTTTAATATTTACAAATCTATGAAACTTGCATAATTCCAACTCAATTACATGGGAAAATAAAAAAAACGTACGTATTATAAAACGAAGGTATATATACTGACTTATATATAACCCTTCAATTTATATACTACATATAAAATAGCTCTATGGTATTCAATGGAGTATAATGCCAAAATATTTGGTAACGTGAAGGTCAGAGTAGGAATTTCCCCCTAACCAAATATTATAATTAATCTCATCTCATATTTCCTCCACGCATACACCGAAAATGAATGACAATAAATTTTGACATCGGATAAATTCTACTTTTTCTATTGCACAATCCCAGCATACGTAGCTATATACGAAAGTCGTAACTTTCAAAGTATGTATGTTTTGTTTTGGAGCTTATTATGTTGACGTATTAGTATTAAAAGCATGTCAACTATAATCAATACGAAAACAAGAACTTGAGCTAAACAACTAAAATAACAACGCAACATCGCGCAACTTATACGCTTGATGTAATTGAAAATAACATATAGGGTCTGTCGATACCATCATATTTACTCAAAACCTAGAAATACAGAGAGAATAAGTTACTAAGTAAAAACAGGTTCAAGCGTATCTTATATTTAGATGGTTGTGATCAAATGTCAACTTTGTGTGAGTTTATACATTCCGGTAACAATTGTAGTGTATTTACTTATCATATACAGATACCTGTATTTGGTAAATGTATTGATAGCTATGTCTATAGACGTTCCAATACCTTGAGGTCAATGCCAATCTTAAATGAATTTCCAAAATGTAATAGTGTATACGATAATATGAATGACTACAGGTGATAAACCATGTACATGAGTATAACCACTGATATCAAGTAGCTGTGTAGACGAAGGTAGGTTCAAAGTATCGTCTATGTAAAAAAACAGATATAGATATAAGATCTTCGAACTATCAACTAATAATTCAGAAATCGTAAGAACGATTGATGAAAATCAATTGAAGCTTATATGTTAAGTGTAAAACAACTGAAAATAAACGTTAATAGGCATTGCACTATACTCAGAAATAGCAGAATAAGACATTAAAAATATGTATGAATTAAATTATGTTATATTGTTATACATAATTGTTATATTTGTTATTTATTATCAATTATACAAAATAAATGTCATACATATTATACACAATACGATATAAATTAATATAGTATCGAATATTAAAAATACATATTTTATACATCTACAATTTAAGATTAAATGATTATATATAGACACGCAGGTATTAAAGTCATATATGTATATATGTTATAAATATACTATACTACATAATTTCCATGTTTCTTTATTAAATATTTATATTAGCGGAGATAGGCATAATTACGATTTATGCATAATTTCTAGGCATTATGCATAATCCATCCACAGACATTCCAGTCAGGTGAGTATGAAGGCTTTTTTCAGTGGACTTTTTAGTCTGTATGGTATTCAGTGTTACACCTGTAAGTGTAGAGTCTTGTATTCTCGTGGAAAAATACAGCATTTTCAAATTATGTAGAATTTGAATACTATATACATAGAGTAATTACACATATAGAATTACTCTATGACTATATCAATAATATAGTATATATATAAAATATATATATATATATAAATGCCTATAACCACTGAATACTACACAGACCAAAAAAGTCCACTGAAAAAAGCTTTCATACTCACCTAACTCGAATATCTGTGGCAAAATAATGCCTAATTCCTGGATCTAATTCCATAATTACGCTTTATGCATAATGCCTAGCTATATGCCTATTTCTGCTAACATATAAATGCATCTATCGACACACAATCTACATACACAAAATTTATATTTAAGCATGACTCATAGAATAGATGACTAAATAATGGCAAAATAATTTTTTGTATACGTAAAATCACTACATTGTGCATATTATACAATAGTATCTTCAGTGGAAATATTATATTAAATATAACAATGAATTGTTCAACTTGTCCAATATATTATGTACATTATATTCGATGCGCACTTTCGATAATCACTTTTCATTTATTAGTATTTAAGCTTGGATCTATAATTACCCAAATTCTCTTAAACTGTTAGGATTACAATTTAAAGTTTTAAGGTAATAATTATTAAAGGACTTTATAAATATACCTTTAAAAATATTAAGTACGGCCCATATACGAATAGACTATAATGCAGATGTAAAAATAATTAAAGAAAAGTACACGAAAGTCATTAACAAAAGTGTATAGCATTTATAAATTCAATTTTTCAAATGAAGCTCTAATAATAATGGTTAACAATAAGTTGAGACAAATATCTTATCACATTGCGATAATATGAATTTTATAAAAGAAATATTTGAACATACGATGTTTAACACTATAGGAAGATGAGTAATATATATCTATCTGATTGATGTTAGTAATGTTGTATATCAACAATAATCATCTATAATATTAAATAATTTAAAATATTACTTAAATTATACGGGTTTCTATCGGTTCACAATGGATAGTATAATATATAATGTATTGTGTAAACAAAACTAATTATATGTTGGCTGCTTTACTATTTTTTACTATGTATTTTGTAATAAATTTACTCTTTTATTTGTAGTTTAATTTGTAGTACTAATATAATATTTATGATAATCAAAATATACTAACCGTGAGTAAACATAATGTATATTCAGTTAAATTAAAAGTAAGAAGAGCAAACTATGTATTGCACGTTTAATTTGTTAATAAAAACCGGAAAATATCTCAATTATGAACAAACAATCATTTACGATTTTATACTTATCTGTATTCAAACTTTTCATATATATTCCATAATAGAAATAAAACAGTACCAAAATAGTTTTGAATCAGTTATCAAATGCATATATTTATCTTTTCTTTACTGTTAGTTTCCTAGAAAATAGAATATTTACAGCAAAACAATTGTTTACACATAACAATTATATGAGCAATGCAACAGAAAATCAAAATTACAGACACCTCATATCCTAAAAGTAATTCATTTCCATGTCTGAATCATGAAGTAACTATTGGGTCAACGTTATTTACAACAAGATTTACAGTAGGTACTGTATGACAATTGTGTATTGATAATAATATCATAAAACAAGCTATTTACAGATATCTCGACTATTGCATTCCATTATGTAAAGGAATGTCAGTAACTTCTTCCATCTTATCTTGCTATTATATAACCCCAGAATGCCGGCGGAAGTAGTACAATATTATATAACCAAAAATGCTTCTTATGTCGACAGTGTATATGAACATATCGACGTGATAATATAAACATTGCTTAAGATATACATACACAATAAATAAGAAAGAACTGAAGGCAAGATTAAGCTAATATAACATGAGTAGATCAGTATTGTAACCAGAGCAATGCAATACATGTTCGATGTGCTGTGCTACATTTGGCGCAACGCATGCAGATTGCATTACATATATATAGAGACTATAAGAGAGATTATGCGCTGAGAACTAAACAGATTTGTTAAATATAGCAATGGCCCTGTTGGTATAAGCATCACACAGCCTATACCCAATGTATACGCACGTCTGCTGAGATTCTTAGTCTCATTATAGTCGTCGTATCCACGCAGAATGATGAGGTAATTTGATCAGACGTCTTATAACTAGATGAATAATAGCCTATGGTATACCTACAAGCCTATACGACTTCAAGTGAAAAATAAAATAATATACCTAGTCTACGTCTACACTGCCAAACGCAGCAACGGCCATGGATAGATCACCCTTCTTCTACGTAGAGATACCCTCAAACTTGTATAATAATAGCGAGAATTCAGGACGATACAAGACTGTTTATAAAAGCCTAGATAATGCAATGAAAGAAATGCAAATTGAGTCGATGTTACCATCCAGCCTTATACCTACTCCCAGGTAATGCAAATTAGCACTGGAAGCAGCTGACTTAAGCGTTTAGTTGCTGTTATAGAGTTATAGTGGATTAATGACATATTAATTATGAGTAGTCTTCCTAATGTTCAATACGCAGGCACAATGACAATGAAATAGAGACGTTTAATGTGTCATTAATGTATTGTTACCTTTTACATATTATATAATCAATCATAGACCTTTATGTTAAAGAATATAAATATATAGAATGTTGTTAAATACAACACTATAATACTATACTTCAATATCAATAAACTTAGTTAGAATATAGAATGTTGTTAAATACAACACTATATACTTAGTTAGAATATAGAATGTTGTTAAATACAACACTATAATACTATACTTCAATATCAATATACTTAGTTAGAATATAGAATGTTGTTAAATACAACACTATATACTTCAATAAGTATATTGAAGCCTAAAATCTGGTGTTTTTATTTACAGAATATAAATCGATCCAATTACTTATTCATAAGGGAAAAATTGTGGTACAATAAGGTACAATAATTCTATATTTATAATTGTAAAAAATAATATGAAACATGTTAGAAGGTACAATAATAAATTATATATTTATCGGCCCAATAATAAATAGATATATGTAATCTATAAATGTAACTATATTTTTAAAATTAAAATTTGATTTTTAAAAACTGGTTATGATTACTGTTGGCTTCAGGGTGGTCAATAGTCAAATGAGATCAATTGAGATCAATGAGATAAATTGTTAATAATTTATTAATTTATCTAGACATGAACGTGACAAACTCAATATCGTGAACAGTTAAAATAGCCAAATTATTTGAACTTACGATCGCAGGAATGAAAGGTCAGTGTTCTATCAAGTTGAATAACGCTTCTGATTTAGTATATCAATAGATTTATGATCTTTCTTGGAGATTTATTTAAATTAAAAAATTAGTTTTATATTTGTTCAGAAACAATAATATTACTTTTCGAAATTATGGGAATTAAATCTTTGAAATAATAAATTATTTATATTAACGATAAAACTTTTAGTATTGATACAGTAAAGTATGTCTGGATTATGAATTCTTATAAATAGCATCCATTACAATTTATTTAAAAAAGAATCATAACTTTTGAAATCTTTCAGTTTATTCAAATATCTAAATTTTAATTATATTTTTAATAAAGTGTAAAACACAATATAAGAGGTAACACTCCAACATGAAACTGTAAATTCTAACTGTGTGTAAAATACAAATAGTGTATATTAAATAAAATAAGATTGTTAAAAATTCACTTTACAGTTATTTATAGTTGTAATATACAAGCTTTATAAGTAAAATTGATAAATATTTGAATAGCAATCAATTATTAAAAGGTAATTTTTCATTTGTTTAAATGTTAAATGTAGCGAAAATGGCTTATATAATCAATTATTTAAGTAACATACCGGATTCCGATCTTTAAAAACAACAACTGACAAAAATATACACTTCTGTAAGTCTATAAATGTCAAAACCGAAACCAGTATCCACTCACCAAGCACTCAGCTGCGTCATCCATATCGCCTAGTTGAAAACGATGCTCATGTGAGAATGAGCTCGCCAGGGCCCGTCGCAGATTGTCCGGTAATAGGGTTCTTTCTCCTGAGTAAAGCATCTGAGTAAAAGTGACTTTAAGTGCGCAGAAGATGCAGGCCTGGGCTGCTCCAGTGCAGCGGTGTCCAGAAATCTTAGTTAGAGATGCTTGGAAGGTGGGTAAATGCCAGAGGACCTGTAGAGAAGAGAGAATATTATCACGGAATAATTAATTTACCTTTTAATCGGTTCTTTAATTATGAGCTCGAATAGAAATCTTGTTATGTTGATGCTTAAATGGAATGCTACTTATTCAAAACAATGTCTTCATTAAATTAGATAAAATAATTAAGGAGAGAGTTGGTTCGTTTTTAATCAATAAAGCAAAACTTTTAAACAGCATAATATTTTATATAATATTGTGACTTGTTCAGAGAGAAGTTCAAGTGTAAAGTAAGAAAAGAAGTAGGAAAAGGTGGCGTATGAAAATGGAGAGAAAGTAGAGGACAGTGAAGGTTTAATAGGGGGGTGGGGGTGGGATCTGAAATTTCAAACTAAAATCAGGGAAAAAATGAATAACCCTTTCCATTTAAAAAACAATTAAAAAATAATGTGCATGTGTGGTAAAAATAGAATATAAAATATATTAAACCAGAAATTAAAACTTAAAACATATTAAGGTTTTTCAAGTAGTAATATTTACCTGTACTGCACAGTTAAGGAAGCAGTTATTCTCTCCTGGTTTATTTGCAAGACCTTTGCTTGAATGAGCCAAACGAGGGGGAGAATTTGGATCCATACTTTTCACAGACATCTTCAGATCTGAATAATCCATAGAAACCTTCTTTAGAATAATAAGATTAAAGCAATGTTAGAAAATGAACAATAATAATAGTAACATTTAATTTTACCAGGCTTAATAATAAATAAACATAAAATTAACATTTTAATCAATGGTTATATTTTTCATTATTAAAACAATCTTTATTTTCATCATAAAACTATAATTTAAACAATTCTAACAAAGAATACCACTTTAGAACTATTTTAGGAACAAATTATATTTTTCAATTGAGATATTATCAAAGCATTACAAGAGTTATTTTGAATAATGTAATTAATATATGTATAATAAACCAGTTATAAAATTCCACTTATTCATATATTAAAAATAAAAATCAGATTTATACAAGTGTAATTTTACAATAAATGTTGCATGTTATTAATTCATTCTATATATTTATATATCATACAAAATATGTTATTAATAATATTTACAACAATTACATTTACAATACATTCCTTACACACATAGTAATATATATTTAATTTATACAATTAGTTCAGCAATTTTAAAATAATATTTTTGATTTTTTGGGTGCTCTTCAAACATTTATAAACATAAATTAAAATATTTATCAAATACTCTCAATTATCTGTTTAGCATAATTTATAAATATAGTAGCCAATTATGTATAAAACAACAATAGGAAAGTATATTATATGAATTATATAAGGCATCATTTTTGACCATGCCTTATTGACAATAAATTCAGCTAAAGTCTCTTACCACTCTTCTTTTAGCTGTCTATAACATTAAAAAGGTAGTATTCAAAACACAGAAAAAAATGTTTAACCTGCCTATGAAAGAAGCCTTGTATAATAAAAATAAACATCCTTCTCTTACAAATTCACTTATATAACCAGTTTAATTTAATTAACTCTACTTTTATAATTTACTTATTTCATAATTTGTTTGCTCAGCTTAATTTCTAATTTTATATAGTTTTCCTATTATAAATGTTGTTTTGTCCCTCTATGTATTTATCTGTAATACTTTATGTTACCCTGCCACCCTTAACAATATTATAATATGACATTTTAATTGAGTAATGTATTATTGGAATAAGTATGTATGTCAGCATACAGATTTTTTCTATAGAGTCAATTACTATTATAGACAAAATTAAATGTATGACCTTTGAAGTGAAAAATATATAGTTATAATTTTGGTATAAAATAATTTTAGATATATAGTAAAGATAATTAAATAAAAATTGAATTCTACTGATTGTATGGCATAAAATTTAAAATAACAAAAAAAAATTGTATGTGTTGATTTTATATACAAATTTATGTACAAATATATATTTAAACAGATAAAGTATTAAATATGAAATAAGAAACAAATATAGTATTACATTCAAACTTGCTTATATTGAATTTTGTGGATCCAAGAATAATATCTCAATACAAAAACGCCTTTATAAAATATGGCCAAGTCATCCATGTTGTAGATGTCTTTAGACTCATAGTCACATAAAATTAATGAAGGGCACAGCTATTGATATACATATATATAAATATTTTCAAATTATTAATAGATACTTTTTTAAGCTAGCCATTCACCCAGTATGCTAGAAAGTAAAAAGGTTATATAGATAAAACCTGAAGCCAACGTAAAATATATAAAAATATTATTTTGTCTTTGATTAAATAATATTCATTTGAATATAGAGCTCTCTAATTCCTCAATATTTGATTTAATTAAACTGTGATTCTATTATACTCCATTTAATATAAGTCTGGCTACATTATATTTCATATCAAATACCTTTGATTCCATAAAATTGTATCTAATATATTTTGTAATAAATAAGTATATACTTATCTATAATTTGAAAATACTTACATGTATGTATCAAGAGCCACTTTGATTAAATAAATAATATTTTACAAGAAAGTGTAACATATATATGTCTTGAAAGAGGCCATTTTTCCTGTAATAGATTTGTAGACAATTTGATAATTGATTATGCTACATAAGTCTATCAAGCCATCCATTGTTTGGAACAAAATCAGTATTATGGAAGGAGCCTTCAAAAACAGTTTTGCTTTAGCATTGAGAAGGAGTCCATTAATAGGTATATTGCTTATATTCTTGTTTGTACATGCTTGTTTGAACCATATTATTAGTGCCTGCACCATATCATCATATATAGCTGTAAACAGATACTTTATTTCAAGAGTTGACTCATTTATTCTAATAATCTTTTGTTTTTGAGCAATGTTAACAATTTGATCGATATGATATATTAAACTGTTTAACAGTAGAAAGGCCAGAGAGGGGGGGGTTAAAAAATACTCACATTTCGTATTCACTCTCGTGGATACCTAAGTTCTCAACCAAATGAATTGAAACTCCCTAACATGTGCCAACATATTGTTGTAAAGCTTTATGGATGAGTCAATTTTTAGTTAACATCTCCTTTTGGTTTTCTTATAGTTCCCCCCCCCCTCCTAAATCTTTGGTGAGACCAACGTTTAGAATTCTAATATAAATTTTACAGTAAATATTTCAGATGAATAAATGGCTAATTCAAGGTTACCAGTGGTAGATACAGGTTGCCATATGCTTAAAATCACTTGTGGGGTTAAAATAATAATATTGGTTTTAGAGCTAACTACTTAAAAAAACTATTATACTATTATACTAAAAGTATTTTGTATAGGGTATTTATAATTGTATAACTTCATTAAATTCAATGTGTTTTCTATTAATTTGATGTATTTATCAATTAAACTTTTGATATTTCTATTAATTAAGATATAAATGTATTATAATGGCAGGGATATACGTCATACTTTCCATAATAATAAAAAACGTAGATATCTCAAGTCCAATATTATTAACTAAAGAAAAGAGTTAACACATTGAATGGATATTTAATTCTTTTTATGGGTTGAGCTAACACACTTTTTGCCATTTTTGGCTTATATTAATAACATATTTTTTGCTGAATACATTATTAATAGACTATTTAATAGGGAATTTGATTATATATAATTGTAAAGGTATGTCCAGTCACACCATTTAATTATATTTTAGATAAATTCCACAACAAAATGTAACTAATTGGAGCCATGCATTATTTTTAGAAAAGTGAAACAAATATAACCCATTAAGTAATATTAAATAATATGCATAATTTATATATTAAATGTTTGTTTGATTAAAATATGCACATGTAACATAGCACTTTTAAAGCAGTCATTTACACTCAATGATATTTATTGTATTATAGAGATAACGAATTATATTATAATAGGTGAAGATCTTTAAAAAACACCACATATATAAAAAAATGACAAAACTTTCCACTGTAACCTATAATGTATATATATAACAGATGTGTTAACAAAATGGTATAATTTTAGGGTAATTTGTGATAATATGCAGTCAATCAATCAGAATTCAGATTGATTTAATTGATGCTATAAATGTATATGCATGATATAATATAAGTATAGCTAAAATTTGCTTTTATATGTTATCTTGTGAAAAAACATATCATTTTATTGACAAATCATGTAACAAAATGTTTTTAAGTTTTTAAAAGAGCCTACCACATTTTTTATTAGGTTTTTATGGTGATTCTAACAATATAAATTTTGTTCTTTGCAAAACATATAGGTTCTGTCTATTTTACACTAAACAAGAGTTATTTATAATGTGTTGTATAGAAAACTGTGGTTGTTATGCAAAATCTAACCCCCTAGCAATGGTTGATAGGTAAAAATATTATTTTTCTTATCTCCAGAACATTTCCAATATATGTTCAAATTTTCATAAAAATTTCTTAAAGTCTAGGTATTGTTATTGGATCTAAGCAATGGCTACTATGCAAAATCTAGGCCCATAGCAATGGTTGATAGATTAAAAAAAATCTTATCTCTGGGACATTTGCAATATATGTTCAAAATTTAAAAAAAATCACTTATAGTTTAATAATAATAATAATAAGTATATATTTGTAGAGCACCTCATATTGCTACAGCAATGTCAGCGGCGCTATTACATACAATTAAAATACAAAATGCATCATACAATTATCAAAAGTCATGTAAACAAAGTGCATATGAACCATAAAAAAATAGTATCATATCATAAATAGTTGTACCATTTGATCCATTGCTATGCAGCCCTGTCTCTGTTAATATTGCAATATCACTATTTATGTCACCAATAAGTTCATGGTTACCTCTCCAAAAACGAATTCAATTCAAACTGTGTGTACTGACTCACAAGTGCATCCATGGTTCTAGTCCTAATTATCTTTTGAGCCTTATTAAGCCAGCTCATTCCTCGACCACAACAACGTCGCTTCAATCGCATGATGCAATTTGGTTATTCCAGCCAATCGTCTATGTCCATTCCTCATGTAGAGCTTTTGCTTTCGCTGCTCCCACATCATGGAATAAGCTTCCATCATGCCTTTGCCAAGTACAAGACCACGTCCAATTAAAAAAGCCACTCAAGACTCATTTGTTTTCTCTTTAGATTCTTGTCATTTGTTCTTTTCCCACATTGATTGTAATTTATTGCAGATTCTAGTAGCTCAATATATTATTATTATTAATAAGTCTGGATTTATTATGTACTGACCTACAGTTTTTGAGTAAAATCTGAAAGGATGGACTATTGTCAAGCACATGGATATTGGGAGATCTAAGCTTTACTTGTAAGTCTGTAATGAGTACACACAATTGAATTTAAAATTGTTGCTTTACTAAAAGTCAGAGTTCTGCTACAACTCTGAGTACCAGCCTTCTTGGTGAATTGTCACTTTGTAATTATCCTTCCCTGCTGAATTTTAACATCCTCCCCATAGCACATCTTGCCTTTAGATCAGCAATGAGTTTCTTTTCATCTTGTTGTTGAAGTTGTGTGAGGTCATTTTTTATAGAAACCTTTGATCATAATTTAGTAGCTGTTGTAAGTTTACACATTTCTTAAAGATGGCACCTTTATCACGGGGCTTGTAGGTTTATTTCCAATTCATTTGACTACTTTAACTGAAATATTGGCAGATATGTCCATTTTTTATAAGATATTAAGCACCATATCTTTGTCATTTGAAACATTATTCTCTGGTTCTGGTGGATTAAAAAGAATTAAATTCACCTTTTTCTCCCTTTTTCTTTATCTAGCAGTTGATGAAAATTTATTGGTGGTGAGAATTCCTTTGGAATTGTAAGGGTGCTATCTTCCAACTTCTTAATGCATAGCTATTGAGATTCCACCATTGCTTTAAGTGACTGTATTTCTAATGATTAATCAGTCAGCATCTGCAATACATTTGTTAGTTGTTTAGTAATTTCTGCAGCTATATCAGCACATATACTGTCTTGCTGTTGATTCAAAGCATCATTTAATTGAGTTTGTGTAACACCAGCCAAATTTGCACTGTTGAGTGAGAGATTGTCGGCATTAGAGTTACAACGTGACATACCAACATAATTCTTATCAGAGTCAGATGTAGGCAAGTTGATAGAACCAGAGTCATGTCTAGTTATAAATGCTTTCAGTAATTCGCTAAGATTAGATTTGTCCAGTTTATTGATGTCTTTTGTTGTAATAGTGTTAAAATCCATTGTGTGTGTCACAAACTGAGAGTAGGTAGATTGTAAAATACAATAACAGAGTGAACGATTGCACAATTTATTGCAAAAAGTAGCTGTTTTCAGTGAAAAAAACCTAAAAAAAAAAAACAATAGGCGAATGAAATAAAGACTACTATCATGCAGAGCTCATAGAGACGCAACAAAATGTGTAATTTTTTTGAAAAGGGGAATAGCAAAAACAGTAGAAATATCCAAGTATTGTTGAAATGAAGAGCATGGAGAGAGACACAACCTACTTGCACAACTCAAGTTTAGGGGGTTTATCAGGTCTAAAGAATAAGAAGAATTACAAAAAATAATGTTTTTGAACCTTAATATCTCAGGTTTTATAATAGTTATGATAATGAAAATTGGCAAACTGAATAATTGTTGGTGGTGCTACATGATAAAAGTTTAATAATTTCAAAATATAATTTAGATTTTAAATGGTCATTAGTGTGGTATTCTAATATATCTTACTGTTCATAGGTTGCATATATGAGCTAACAACCTACTACAATAGGTTTAGATAGTATATATATATGATTGGCAAATATAAAAATAAAGCTAGAAAATTTAAAAGCCAATATCGTTTTAATAACCATATATGAAATATCATATTTATTAGTGAAAAATAATGTTAAAAAAATGAAAGATCAATTTTTTTAATTGAAATATAATTAGAAATTGATATTTTTCACTAGTTTTGAATTATAAATACATATTTGTCAATGTAATTTAAAAATTATAAAAAATATGTTATTATTTTTTATATATAATATAATATAAACTAACAATAAATTCAAATACTGCTATTA
>JAYRBW010088526.1:0-21840 GCA_036023295.1 Invenusta paracnida
GGAGAGGAGAGGAGAGGAGAGGAGAGGAGAGGATAGGAGAGGAGAGGAGAGGAGAGGAGATGAGAGGGGTAAGAGAAAAGGGAGGAGAAGAAGTTCACTAAAATAAAAATAGTTATTCAGTTATTACCCTAACAAACTAAGAATTGAAAGTTTCATATGTGAACTGTATACCTGGCGTAGCTCATTACTTATCATTAATTTATTATCAACTTCACATTTCGATCATTTTTATATAGATTTCAAGAGTAGCATGAGGTAGATATTGTTATATAAAGTAAACAATTGAATAACTTGTCTGTATAGTTATAGCTTCATATAGAGTTTTCGTAGTAATGAGGAAGGAGTAAAGAGAAGTCATCGGATGGAAGAGACACAATATATAATGCAGTAGAGAACCGTGGCATAATAATACACACAACACAAGTCTGTACAGTTATCATGCCTACCTTATAACAATTCAGAAAACATTATAGTAATAGTTCATACGCAGTATTTCAAAGAGAAGTTTTTGTCGTAAGGGGGATGCTAGATAGATAAAAATAACCAACGTATAACCATCGTATAGATGCCTAAAACACTGCATACTATACTAATTGAGGTATATCTTACGTTGAATCAATAATAGTGTGTAATAAGGGAATACACCATGGTAATATGAGTGTTCGTTGTTCTATGATGGAGATATTACCACCGGTGAGATTCCTGATGTGAACCAGTTTTTGACTGATGGAAGATATATCATAATATGGTGAACCTGTAAATAACTGTCGATTTTGTTAGGTCTCTTGAGTAGGCCACACCCCATTGTACGGAGTTGCAAAGTCCAAAAACACAAAACTGCGAATTCTAATGAACTTACGAAATATGCAATTTCAAAGAATTCTAGGTACTCATTATAAAAAGATGTATTTTACGCTAGAAACACGTTTGGCCTCTCCATATTATTAGAACAAAAGCGATATTCATTTATAGGTAATATATTTTTAAGAATACGAGTATAATGATAAATTACCACATGGAATATAATTACAAGTCAGAGAGGATAATATCAAATTCAACATTCTTAGCAAATACGTTGCTGTACATATATATCAGTGATGCAAAGGTGTTCTTATATCCATGTACATCATTAATTACATGTTAGGTTGATTATATTTTCAAGATTGTATCTATATTAAATAATAAACTAGGCTCAAAATTATTCGTTTACTTGTTAGTGATTTGTTGTTTTTAGCAAACACTTCTGTAATAGGTATTTTAAAGGCAAGATAAATCACAATTTGGTTATTCCGAAAGAGTGCTCACTGCGTAAGGCTTTGATTTTGCTCTTAATAGCCGGCAAAATGGAACCAATCGGTACTCAAAGTATTCAAGTTTTTCCTTTCGATATTTCGGTAATAATTGTTTCACTTGATTCGTGGATCTCTTGGGGATAATGTCTGCAATTCTGTCTCTTTTGAAATCTCCCCAGTATCATTTAGTATAGGTGAGTTTAGTTAAACGTAAGATGGATGATTCTTTTATTTTTTGTAGTCTATCTTGTTATCTATCAGTTCGATACTTGCTTTTCGAGTTTTCATACTAACATATTAACTAATTTGAAGGATGCTTCTGAAAACTGTATTCCCCATTCCCGTCTCTCGCTCACTTAAAAAGTTACTTGAGATATTCTTTATATATCAGTGAATATTCCCATTTTGGGAAACATAATCTTCATCTCATTGGCTGATGTCATTTGTTATGTTAGTAAAGAAATCCGTTTATACGAAAAAGATAACAAATTCATAACCAAAATAGCTTACAAGCTAGTTAATAATAGATTTGAATTTTATTGTCTAATACCAAATAATGCAATAAAAAAAGGACTACGAACTGCTCGTTAACAAATTTATGATTTCCTTTTTGATGATAATTCTTTATGATGGGTGCAGCACTTGCTTTGGCTATTGAAAATGAAATATTTTCGCGATTACCTAATATTGCAAAAATGAGCGAATTCTATGATAATGCCAAGCAACGTATTTGACTAAAAGAAGAACAATTCCAGGAGATCTGTTTGGAATTTAACAATTTTCGTATGAAAATTATATATTAAAATATTGGATACATATTATAATATGAATAATAATGAACAAAAAATGCATATAAATCTAATTGAACAGGATATTTAGTAGCTTTTAACATGTAAAATACATGAATAATAGAATCAAAAATTAATAAAAAACAATTAAACTTCATTAAATGATTATGTGTTCAGAATATGAAATGTTTTCTATACACAAAATAGGATAGATTGCAAGATAAATATAATGTGGGTACTTATATATTGTAAAATGTTTCCAATGCTTCAATTACGTCACTAAATTGGTCACTTATTTCTTCGAGTTAATCTTGTATTTTGTGTAGTTTCTCTGTTTGACGATTGAGGATATCCTCCCACAACTCTTTGGATAAGCTCCACTTCTTTCCTGAAGGACTTATAGCCTTTGGACCAACATCGGAACTGGAAGACGATTGAGGATATCCTCCCACAACTCTTTGGATAAGCTCCACTTCTTTCCTGAAGGACTTCAGCCGCCTTTGGACCAACATCGGAACTGGAAGACAATACATTGTAGTTTCTCGTGACGATTTCAGGAGCGATATTGGAATCTTTCTGGCAACGCGTAATTATTTCCAGATGAATTGATTTCTGTTTTTTTCTGATAAGTTTGACACATGCTATAAACATGATTTTCTTATCGATGATGGATCTTTTGGAAGATAAGACATGAAACCAGCCATTGTATACTACTTTCTCCAGATAATAATCCCTATATCCGCCATGGCTTCTCTCTAATCATGATCATTTCCATATTCCCTCCTTTATTTAGAAGAAAATTGGTAAAGCATTCCCTTCTTGTTTTCCCATTTCTAATCAGAAATCATTTCAGCATTGCTTTAATAATGAAGCCATCAAGCTGTATTCAATATATATATACTTATATAATTTGATTAAGACTGATTTACTTGTCACTTTTGTTCGTTAATTACACAAATTATTAATGAAGTCTTTTACATTTTCTTTGAATTTTAATACTTTTTAGGTCCATTTACATGACTAGGTGGTTTAACCACAAACATTTCTAGTAAACAACAACACATATATTGCAGCAAGCGCTTTCTTTACAACAACAAAAAATAATGTAATGAATATAACAATTAATAATATATCGACACAACATGTATTCCATTCTTTTTTAAATTTATTTATTATGACAATTACATTAAATTAGACATTAGAAAATATATTAGCTTGTAGCATTATCAGTTTAATATTAATAATATTTTGAGATTATTTTGAAAAATATGGGAATATATAGATATTACAGAAGAAATCTTGTAGGACATATAGTGAGAACATATTCAGAAATCACACAATAACCTAAAACGCAAGTTTTAAACATAAATCATGTTTGGTAAGGAAGAAAGGAACAACACAAGATTCGAAAGACCTACCTTGGGCAACACATGCGGCCAGTTGATAAAGTTCCTCGGTGTCACTGCAGAAGAGTCGACCACGAAGAAGATCCTTCCGGAGTTGAAGATAGAGAAAGTAGCTTGGAAATGGGGATGAGACGACACGAGAGAGAGGGGATCAGGATGGTTCGTTCTCTGGGTGGCTACTTACTCTACTGTTTGGTACATGGATGAGTTTAGTTGTTATGCACAAGTATGCTCAGAATTGGGGTTGTCTTAGTTCCTATTACACTTCCATAAGTGGGTGTGGTCGGCTGCATTGCAGGGTTCAATGGAACACACATTGTAATCGAATAGGATTAGTGTCATAAGGTGACACTCGCAATATTCGCTGTATCAGTAAAGCTGGTTAAAAACTAGAAATCTACTTGCTTCACAATTTGTGGCAAAATTGTTATAGAATTAGTACCAATACAAACTTTGATTTACTAAAATTATTAATTTTGAATTTCTGTCTTCCTTTGTGTTTGTTTGCTAAAAGTTAGCAAATTTACAAATACATACATTATTATTATGCCATAAATATTTAATGTAATTTCTATACGAAATTAATTACATTTATTGGAGAAACATTGTTCCCAAACCTTCCTAAAGCACCACGTATGATTTGCTGCGCTAAACGGTAATATATACATATAACTAATATCGTAAAAAGATGTCCTATAGTAAAAGAATAGAATACTAGAGTCGTCAGCTATATTTAATACAGATAAAGACACCCAAAAAGTCGGTTAAACCGTGGCTTCCAGCAAGATCCAGAGAGACCTCCAGACTAAAAGTGTTCAAATATCGGACTGATATATCAATCTCCCCCATAGTGCAGAAGTAGAAGCGGCGACACAAACCCAAGGAGGAGATCCGATTGTATTTAGCTGTAATACTACGAATTTAGCGGTGTTTCTCCCCGAATCTATCAATTTGTAAGTGTTGGCCTGATAGTAGGTATACAGCAGCAGTGTAAATGCACAAGCAAACCAACGTATACAGAAAGCAGACTGGGGCTTTGCTCGCTCCCTGGGGAATGAGCCCCCTGCCATCTGACTAGTTCGGCCTTGCTGCTGGCTTGCAGGTATACAGAGTGAGTATGTATGCTATATTTAGATGGAATATGGATGAACGAACATTTTGGCCATTCGATTCGCTCGCTGCTTTCCTGTTTAACACATTCGGGAACAGGTTTTTGTTTACATCTATCTTAACGGTATAGCGCTTCTCTGCTATAAGAAATTGACTGGAAACTTGTGGCAGAAGAGACCTCATATTTTATATCAACTACTAGTTTCCTCTTTTTTGCCAGAAAAGGGGGACTGCATTATATCCCAACATTTCCCTTCAAAAACTAAACTGTTTTACACACATTATTCTGGAGGCTCTATAAACAGTACAATTAGCAAGTGTATTATGGTAAAAGTGCATTCCAGTGCACCATGAACTACCCCAAGCAAGATAAACAGTTTGCCTTCCGAGTTTTCAACATGGAATTGATCATATTTCAGGAGAAAAAAAATAAAACATTCCCTTTAAGTACATAATACTGCATTCTAGCAGTAATAATGTTCCACTGTGAAGCTTAGTGCCATGCTCTATGCCAACAACAAATTACACGAATAAAATAATGAATATGCATTAAGTAAAGGCAAAATAAACGTTATGTATATCACAAAAGATGTCTCAATAATTAACAAGAAGTCTTTTACACCCAGCAGAGTTCCATTCTTACCGCGATAAGTTTTGTGTGAGATGATCCAGGGGTTCAGAGGGGTAGTGTTTCACGCGAAAGTTGACCACACAAACGGAGAGATCTGCAGGGAAAGGGAACTGCTGATGAGGTCCAAACATGGTCCAGTTATCAAATATGATAATTAAAATATCAGATGTAATACTAATGAAATAAACTAAATTTAGTGGCGAAATAAAATGTAAAACTCATTTCAGAAACGCTTTAAATTGCTTCAATTTAATTTCTGTTGAGAGGGAAGTGTCCACTATTGATCATTGCATATATGCACTGACTACGCCCATTTATATCTTTAGAACACATGTATGAATTCATATTTGTGTGCCCTCAAGCTTCATTTGGCCAATCAGAAAGCAAACGGTTTCTATGGGTATTTACACTCTCATGGTGTATTTAAATAATCATGTACCCGACCTGCTTATTTCGTCGATAGGCGATGTAGCTCGATGCTGATTGGTTGAAATGATTGCTATTGGATAGGTAGCATATCTGTATGCACATGTCATTTTTGTATATTATTTACATCTTTTTCTAGTTTAATTTAGTTTTTAAAAACACATTTCTAATAAATTTTAACTCTGTAAGACACCAAAATATTTCGAAAGTGTTGGTTGTACAGAAACTGCCTCAAACACGAGCGAGTCTTTTTTTAATTATTTTTCTAAATAATACATTTATACCGAGAAAAATGGATTCGTACCATTCGCATTAGAAGTATCCCCGAAGGGGAATATCTATAGTCGAACAAATAGCACATATTTTGAAGTGGCCAAGATACATTGTGCCACAGTTACAGTCTTAATTATAATTGACCTCATGAGTCGGTATTCTAATAGTAGACATGTGCTGCCACTACCTAGATGATGAAAGGTAATGTTTAGATAGGTAAATGACACAATTCGCATTTATATAATGGCCCTTGCCAATAGCATTCATAATGCCCTTTTAACTTTATGTAACGATACACAAAAGTGTTCAAAACAATGGTGTCTATTAATACAGATACACAGGAATTCTCCAAACTCTGGATATTTCCCTGCAATACATGTTTGTAGAAGACTTTCCTAATCGACTGTATTTGTAGTGTCTCTTATAATAGGTTGATTGGTTTGGTATAGCTTGATATAGCTTGGTTGATCTCTAGCATTCTCCTCCACCATAGGTATTTGGTTTTATTTTTGCTGCCGTGTAAATTACTCTATAGGATGTTTTTTACTCTTCTGTCCAGAAGCAGCTATTCTTCTACCTTTGGTGCTACCTTTGTTTGTTAGTTATCTTGTTGTATAGTTACCCTTTCTTTCTCTCTTTTTATTATTATTTTTATATTCCCCTTCATTCTGGTTAAATGGGTAGATTTTGACTGCTGTTTTATCAACTTATGATAAATGTCGCTTCTTCAAACAAAAAGAATGAAATATATTGGTGGTTTTCCGTTTACATTTGGTGATAGAACAACTAAAGTGATTGTAGAAAATGACTTCAAATAAGTAAAGCTTGAGCGATAGCCGAATATGATTGCCATTTTAGGCTTGTCATAGGCCATTCATACACTAACCTACGTAATGCTTTGTGTTTCTATCCTATCAGATACAAATACATGTGTAGTGAGTAAGTAAGGCAAACGTATTACAAATAAAATCAGTTTTTATCTTTTATATTCTGTGAGCTTAAATAATGAAAGTACAAACCCACATACATATATCATAGATATCATCCATGGAATAATTACAACCACATCGAGAGACCGGAAAAAAAACTTCAAGCATTGTGATGGATGGATTCTGGTAAATATTGAGTCTTCAATTTATCATACTTGATGTCAGTTATATAGTCCCCAATAAATTATTGTTGGAGAACAAAAACCGATTTCCAAATAGAAGTTTACAAGTTTGACGATTCATGACTTCTGTTGGTCGCGTAAACTATGTCTTGTCTATACGAAACATCAATACACGTATTGCTCACTTGTGAAATGATAAAACAAAAGCCATAATGGGTAGAGAAAGTTTATTAATGAAAACAAACACGCCCGAGCTTTCATTAATAAACTTTCTCTATTTATTGTGGCTTTTGTTTTGTCATCAATACAAGTGGTATTCTCCAACAAGACTTTGACAATTATAATTGTTGAAAACTAATTCAAATATCGATGTTTGAAGCGTGCGTGGCTTTAGAAGTTCATCTATGCGCGATGTGTCATCTCTCTACTAAAACTTCAGGTTTTCAGAGAGAGGTAAAAAGAAACAACGATTTAAGGTAGAGTGATCCAATTGTACCCCTTAATTTCTGATAAAGCTTGTGAAGCATAATATACAGTTCAACTATAATACAATTAGTGTTTCATTTAAAAGGAATGTTCTTGGTTTAGTTAACTAATTATTCTCTTTGTTTTAAATAATGTTTTTCCTTGGTTACTGATGCACCTTTTTTTCTATATATATAAGGTACTAATCCATACACGCTATGCAGGGTTGCAATAACCAATTTTCGATGAACAATAAATAACATTACCCATTTATTTGAAAATCACCGTAAATGTACTAAAATGACTTTTTGCCCTCGCTATCAGAACAGTTATCTTTGTAAAAGCTAGTGAACATGTCCCTGGAATCAATCCTCAGTTTTCGAAGGTTTAAAAGAAGCAAGGCTTTAGTTTCTTTTAGTGAGCTATAGTGTAGGTTTCACGACATAATGCATCATTAAGGGTTGTTTATTTAGACGAAGAGTAGAATGCATAATCATATTTTAAAACCTGTATTTATTTTAAACTGAAGGTACTATATTATCAAATAGTATATTTGTAAATAAAATTCTCCTCTTCTCTGGACATTCCCATTTGAAGTCTTTGATATTTCTACAACTCTTCAGATCACTTAAATCCCTGTGTATTTCTTAGGTAGGCACCTTTCATAGAAGCTTGAACGAGCGCAAACATATCTTCATTAATCAGCACTACACCATTTTATAACACCACGATACTTAATTCGAATTAAACTGACCATATTGAAACATAACTACTTTATTTATAATAAACTATATGTGATACCATTAAATTATAGCAGAGAAACTAATGTCTACGCTACGCATGTAACATTAATGGACACCCTCAGAGGAGCCAATCAGGGGGGTCGCTCACTCTACGTACGACGCCAGGAGAGGTCCCTAATGCCTTGATAATCCTTTCTCGACGAACAAACAAGCCTTTAAAACAACGTATAAAGGGAGCAGGTTTTTTAGTTCAATTTGTGAATAGTTAGTTAAATGGGTTGGTTCACTCTCCCCACTTTATTCTAGAAAAAAAGAAGAAAACCCAGAGAGGAATGGGGACAAGCTTGAACCAACCAATGGTTTACTGTGTTCAGCAGGAGAAGGGGAGCAATGACATGACTTAAGATCGTTTTGGATGGAGGATATAGAGCGAAGAGAGAAGAGGTTGGAAGATTCGAGAGCTCAGTTATTCGGTCGTATTTCAAGCAAGGTAAATAATACAAGATCCACCCCCTTCTCTTCCATTTTAATCACTACCTCGCCTCAGCTGAAGTAGATTAGGGAGTAGACTGATACAGACGCAGGAGGAAAAGCCATATAGAGAGAAAGATGGGTAGCACTATAATACTACAAGGGGAGTATATATATGCAATTACTACCACATTGAATAGCACGGTAAGCTCTCCTCTACCTGTGCGCATCTATCAGGTTCGAGATGGGGAGAAACTCTATCGATAACTGTGGATTAATTATTTGATAAGTACAGCCTAATACAATGCAGTCCAAACTATTTACGATTATGAAGATAATAAGCAGAATGGAATCGATGCTTATTCTTATAGTTGCTTTGATATAATTATAATCAATAAAAGAGAGTAACCAGCGAAATTAAATTTTTAGGCATAGCCTTTTGATAAATTCGGTGAAATAATATCCGACTTGATAAAGTAGAATTTTACAAGAAATAAAAAGTATACTCATTAAGATTTTTTTTCCAAAAGGGAATTATTTGGAGACAGTTCCAGTATTTTAAGAACGAAGAAGGTTATAGAACGATTATAGAAAAATCCATGTCTCACTACACTTTATACCGTGCGCCTAGATGAAACATCAAGATGTCTATAGGACTCATATTAGGACTTACGTTTTAGCTGCTTATGTACGCATCGTCCCAGTTCGAGCCATTGCTGAATTGGGCATTTGGGTTTGGAGGGAGGAAGGGAGGGGAGAAGAATGTCATACAATATGTACTTACATAATTCATTGCACATATAAAGAAAGAAAGAAAGTATAAGATCAGGGGAAACGTATTATCTTAAAATATATATTTCGATAAATTAAGGCAGGTATACGTTTATTACAAGGAGTGTTATTTAACAGGGTAAATAGTAGTTGACACCGAGTAGCATTGTAAGCTGAAACTGTTATTTAAACATAAAATTCTAATTTTCTTTGTAAAATGGGATAAATATATAATTTACTAAAATCTTACTAAATTCTATTGCTGTATATTTCTGTTTACAGCAGAATAGATTAAATAAATAATGCTACGTGTCTTTCTTTATTTATTTGCAATATCTTTGGCACACACATCAACACTTCCTAGTTATAACAACAATACAGACATATTCTCTGATTTATACGCGCCAAGAGGAATTGATCTGGAAGGAGGCAGTCGCATAAGTCACAAGGCAAGCAAGCTTAATTATTATCAACGAGTAAAATCAATAGTTACAGAGGAGATAATGTTCACTGCCTAATAATAAGAATAAAGACGTTCCTAGTGTTAAGAATAAAAGAGGACAAACGAAACTTGACTTTACTAATCGTCTAAACAGTTCTTTTTGGAGTGGAGTATAATTAATTGGTTTGTGTGACATTTACGAAGAACAACCCGGTTGACATAAGAGTTAATAGATCGAGTAATCAGAAGCCCCGAGTTCTATGAATGAAATTGTGTTTGCTCACTTCCAGATCCCCAACATCATCTTTTCAAAGGCCGCTAGTGTTCAGTTTAACTGTGCTACCTTTTCACTATAACAATGAACGCCTAGACCAGATAACTGTTGCTAGCTGAGACAAAAAAGGAGTCAGATCAAGAGATTAGAGACGGCGTATTCTTTGCACATAACAGGTGGAGTAAACGACTCCGCAGATAGCAAATTAGTAATGCAAATATTATGCGTTTTTTTCTACATTAGTTGAAGATTGGAACATTTTAGGTGATGCCACAAGTCACTATATACAGTAGTTCGTTCATGTTTAATAGTTTTGTTGGCAGGTGATGTTATGAAACAAGGCAAATTATACAGGCGATCCAGTAAACCAGATTGAATATGTAGTCTCATTACATGTACATATATGAGGAACAATAGTGTTTTCTGACTTTCCTTGTATATGCCTTATTATAAAGTATAACGTGTATAAAGTAAGAGTCCAAGTATAATTCTAAGGAAACAATCAATCAGAAAGTCCTGTATCTTTTTCTATATCTCGGGGGCGACAGCTGTTTCAAGTCATACATTGTAGAGACATGTACAAGTATACATGACAGACACTATAGACTGTTAATATGAGACAAGAATACATTCTTATATAGCAAACACACGCCTCAGATAAGGGGAAGCGGAGAAATTTTAATTTATCACCCGCTTTTAGAAGTGTTAAATGTTCGAAGATAGAGAAATTGCTTTTACAATATTTTTTTCTGTCTTCCTTCAAGAATGTGTGATGTATTTCAAGACTGTCACAAGTATTTAAGTAGAACAACCTAAACAACAGCCAAATTAACTACCTATTTTACCCTCTAAATATAGCATTTTAGGTGCCCATAATATGCACGTTGTATTTGTCGGTTACATTCGTTACCTACCATGTTTAAAGAAGAAAAAAAACTAAAAAAATAAGTACTATGTAGCAAAGCAAAGCAAAAAAGTACCAAAAATATATATACAAGGTTTTTATTATCAGCAAAATATTAGCCAATAATAGTTTTGCTTTAACATCAAAACCCGACATATTTAATTAATGGGCTATATCTTGCATTGATTAAATGACCCCGTAAGGCTTATTGCAGACGGGAATACTCGACTAGGAAATAATGTGTGATAGATTATAGTTCTTCCGGTAATGTTAGTGGCTCTGTTGTTCTTGACACAAGAGAGGGAATCGATGTGATATCAGCTATAATTGACGGTTTCATTCAGTACTTACGGAGAATAGTGTAGGCAATTAGAAACAAAAGAAGTCTATTATACAAGATAAAATATGCGAAATATTTAATTTTAGACAATGCCTTTTAAACGTTTTCTACAATAAACCAAAAAAATCAGATAAAAATACAACACAAATGCATTATAGTTTAATGGCAAAATATTACATATAGGTATACTGTCTCAGGAGACAGTATATACTGTATTTATTTAGTAGGACTATACAATATAAATCCAGTATATATTGCATAAAGCAACGATTATTTAATTTAAATCAAGTATATGTTTAGAACAACGAAACGTATTATGCTTATCCTTCATTTTAATATTAAAAGAAACTGCAAGTACGATTTAGTTTAATACTGAAACAAAAAACAACTTTAGTTAAACGTAAAGAACATAGCATAGTCTCTTAGACATGTATAAATCTTTTAATAAAGAACATTAAGCATTAAGATGTAGTCAAAACAAACAAATAAAAAGGGTTATGACAAAAAATAGATGTAAGTATTACTTTTTCTCGGTATTCTTCTGGGAATTAAACTACACAAGTTCTAATAACCGAGACATCTGACGTTTAAACTATGATGCTGTTAGAAAATTAGGGATTTAAATAAGACGAAGAAAAATTGAGGAAATAAGAGAAAATGACGTAAGGCTGAAATACAATCTAAACTGCTTCTTGAGGACTTTGAGGTAACCCTTTAAAGCGGATACAAACAGATAAAGCAATTGATTATTATGAGCTTTAAATATTCTAAAGAACTGATTACCAAAATGATGCAAAACGACACAATAAACCAGATATCCGGATATTTATTTAAAACAGTTAAAATAGTGCATTTCTAACATGGATATTTTTTAAGAGACATCATTTATTATAAACGACAATGTCTTAACTATTTAAGTTGCTTAAAAAATTAATTCAATTGTATATTTATATATACATTTCCTCAACAAAGTTTGCAAAGAGTTAATCTTACCCGTTGATTGTTCTTGTCATTATATCGAATACCAAAGTACTCCTTCTCCTGAAGGTTGCCCAGTTGTTCGCAAACTTTATCGAAGAGCCAGCAGCCCAAGCTTTCTTTCTGCGATGGGAGACAGAATTAATTATAAAAGAAGAGCGAGAGAAAAGGGAAAAGAGGATGTGAAGAAAACGGGAGAAGAAGGAAATGGATGAGTAAACTGACTGGTAGGGCGATTTCAAGAGGCTCGTGTTTCTCATGGAGAAGGAAGACGCGGCAGTTAAAGGAGCCAGGAGTGGAATCGGTGGAGAAAACACTCCGTTTAGTGGAACTGGGACTGGCTGGGGGTGACTTCCCAGGAGCCAGTTTTCGTTTCAGGGTGTTCATCTATCTGGAGTCTTCGCTGGTCTGATTCGTACGTGCCAGTCAGACCTTCGCAGATCAATAGGGTGTTCTGGAATCAAATTATTATTTAGTATTTAAAATAACTCTTTGTCCGCTAAATGAACGTTCTTTCTTACAATATTATTTCGTCAAGCTATCTTTTGGTTATATTAATTTTAGTATATCACATATTAGAAGTTGATGAAGCAAAAAAAGATCAGGTTACTGTAAGCAATCTATAGTAAAATGATTATATAGTATAAATATATACAGGCGTTAGTGATACATAAATACATAATACTAATTTATAGTAAGCTATTGTCAACTTTTCTTGTTCTAATAAACTTAAATATATCTTAAACATTTATTTTGCACCTCATATGTAGTGTTGTTTGCATAAGTTTATGATAAACATCTAAGTTATATTTATTTTATATTTAGCCAACAATTCAATCTTAATCGTGCTTTTGAATTACATGAGAGATTTATGTACTTTGTTGATGTAAATTATACTAACTACAACGTCTAATAAAATATCAAAACACCATTTTACTATCTTTAATAGTAATAGTATATAACAGCCAAAAAGGTGTTTATAGTTTTTAATGATATTTGTATAAATCAGCAATTACATCGCCAAATTCACTGTCATATTATATCTCATTTAACCGCTGCATTTACATTTTTATAATTGCCAGAAACATATAAATTAATTAATTAACCCCATTAGATTTTGTTACATAAGACCTTATTTATAAAATGTATTTAATGTAGACATTATTTTTTATGTTCCTTAACTCCAATTGTTCAAAAAATAGTTCCAGAAAATTAAAAATAAAAGGTGTAAAGGGCAACTAATCTTTTTTAAAACTAAATATTTTATAAATTTGTTTGTACTCATGGATTCTATAATTTTATTGATAAATTTGCACATATTTTGAAAAGGTTTTTTTTATTTTTTCTTACTTTTCAGAAAATATCAAATCTTGTGCAAAGTTATGAAAATTTATCAATTATTTCACTGTCTGTATCAATTGTTCTTGCATGTAATTTTCCAAATATGCTTTTAGTCTGAAGTCAACTTATATTTCACTTGACAGTTTGCACTTTTGAAATATTGGAAATATGTTTGAGTCTCAACACATAATGCCAAAGTAATTATAAAATTATAAAATATTTGAAATTGTAACCTTGTTTACTTTACTGTTAGTTATAGTTAATTGGTAAAATAATATAATATAATTTATTATTAATAATAGCAATAATGTAATTTTAATGGCATACACATTTTATATAGAAAACAAACTTGGACGAGTGTATTTCAAATTTTACTTGCCCACCAAAAAAATGACTCGCTCGCCTCTCCCTACATTATCTAAACCCACTTTTTTGACAAAAATTAAAAATGTGAGTATTTACCAAAAAACTGTATTCTATATAAGAAAGTTTATATCATATATCGTTTATATATACACTTAACATTGTATAAATATGTGTGTCTCTGCCATCCCTGCTGAATATCAGTGTAGGGCAAGGAAACTAATTGTATTGCCTTCTTAGCACAGGTCAGCTCAGATTGTTCATTGATTTTGCAAGCAGTAAGGGAGAGAGTGATAACAATAATTAGTATTGGTTCACAAATGGAAGATTAACTATTACATGCAGTAAGCCATAATATTTTTTTCTTAGTGTCAGTTGCATCCTATATCTATGAGCAGATATAACTATATTTTAAGAAATAGAATACATATAATTACAGGAAACCACTTGCCAGCTGGTCGAGTAGTTTATTAACATCAATGGCACAACTCGATTTTCACTCATCCCTGGCGAGTGGGCGAATACAATTTACATTTCTGATGATGTATAGAAATTATTAGTAATATAAATATGCAACAGTATTTATATAAAAGTGTTATAATAAAGAAATAGTTTATTGTTTAGAAATACAAAACAATGACAACATCAAACAATTATTTATCTTTATCTACATGCAATAATTAATATATATATATTTATTTTAAACTTATTTAAATTTATTTAGACAATGACATAATTATTTGATGCTTTATTACAAAACTTTTGTAAGCTTAAATAATAATGAAGTTAAAATAGATTGTGAGCATGTGATAAGTAATCTCTATTTTCATATATGCATCTAAATATATCTATAATATACATAGAATAGATCAGTAGTTATGTATTTTTGGACTGTAATTAAATATATGAGAATCTATCATAATCAGCTAAATATTACAACTTGCTTTTTCATTATGTGTAATGCCAAAATTAGTGTCCATACAAAATCAGTATAATACATATTTTATCCCCTTATAGATAATGAGATCATGCAATCAATACTTGGTTAACAATTTATGAAATCAATTTATTGTAATTCTTATAGTTCAGTAATAATATCTTCACAATTTTATTAATTATATATAACCATTCCACTTTTCTGCTTATTCAGAAAATATAACATCTATAATATCTATTAGACACTTATAAAATATCTCAAAATAAAATCAAGTTCCTGAATGGAAGACAAATGATTCTTTGGATGGTGAAATCATTTTAAACATAAAAATTCAAGACAAAGTGCCATGAGCTATATCAGTAATAAAAAAAGAAGTTTAAGCAACCACAATTTTGTAAAAAACTTTTTTTAAATATAGTATTTATTGGTTATATCCAAGATGGTTTAAGAAATAATAAAAATGGATCAATTTATTTTTAACTAACAGTTTAGAAATAGGCAAACTGAACAATTTAATCTAGAAATTATCAAGAATGAAGAGGTTTATCACTATATATTGCAAATTTCAACAAAATTTGAATAAACAAATTTTCCACAGATCAAAATCTATTATTTGTTGAAAATAAAATTTAAGAAATATAGAAAACAAGGTCATTCCCAGATTGATAACAATATATATAAATTAATTATATTTCATTGATCATTAATAAAAATAATTCAATTCTGATTTATTATAGGGAATGAAAAATGTCATGCAACCTATTGTAAGATAATCATTTTGCAGTATCTATTAATTCACTCATCTCTTAGTAATATCATGTAATACTCCAATCTCAAGCCATGTAATATGATTGCTTTAATTTATTAATTTGATTGAATTTATTAATTAAATAATGTAATTATACATTAAAAATAGATTTAATCTTAATATTAATGTTTGCTGTTAAAAAATGAATTATATATAAATGTTGATAGAAAAACAATCAAACATTTAAAAAATATGATTATATCGTCGGCTACGAAACAAAAAGACGTAAGCCCAATTAGGTCATTTTTGCAGGAGAGCAATTTGAAGTTTAACCAATTTAAAAAAAAACTTTCTCCTTGAAATACGATTAAAATTGTAAATGTTTCGATGTTTAATTGTTGATTTAAGTATTTTGTTTTGTGTTTTGTGTTTGGTTTATGTCTACTATGTATATTTCATTCATTATTTTGAATTTAGTGGCTTACGTCTTTTTGTCTTATTTTTTTTCTTCCATAATAATTTCGAAGTGTAGCATACGTCTTTTGGATTTTCGTATTATGTTATTATTTTTTGGTTGTTATATCGAATGAAAGTTAGCACCAACAACATTTTTGTTTGTTTTTTGTTTATGTCTACTATCCATATTTAATTCATTGTTATGATTTTAGTGGCTTGCGTCTTTTTATCTATTTTTTTCTTTTATAAGTTAGTTCAAAAATGTAACATACGTCTTTTGTTTTTCGAATTATGTTATCCCATTAAGTTCCCATTAGTACAAACAACAATGTAATTCAATAGAAAACGTATTTATTAGATACATATAAATATGATGAACAATAATGTACATAATATGATACAGAATGTATTTTGAAATTGTAACATAAGTTTAAAATGTATGAGTTAACATTTAGAAAGTTCAACCAAAAACAGTTTCAACACGATCAACTTTATCTACCGATATTGGCTAGCTAGCTACTCACAAAACGGAGACATTATAGGTATTGTATTAATGTGGAATACTAAGATAATAGGATTTGTGTTCCAAATTACGTATTACAGGGGTAAGGCCTTCCGTTAATTTCTTGAAATCATTATATTTCGCGGGTGCAATTTTGGGTTGGCTGTCGTATTTTTGGTGCAATGTTGGGTATTCGTTGACTCCCCTTTTGGTAGGTATCCTGACAGTTTTTGGGCAGGAACTATCGTGCTTTAACTTGTATTGGAACGAATCTGGACAGTCTTTTGTCAACTGTATACATCTCACCTCGTTCCAATTGAGAGTTCCATCGCGCGCTTTAAGCATACAAGTGTCTTCGCTAAGTTTTTTCCAATCATGTATATCGGTGTGCTTGAACTCAGTGACTACATACGGTTTTTTTTTGCATGCAATTCGTAACAATGGTACAACTTGTCCAGGGGTAAAAAGTTCACCAGCTTTTTTGATGACTCGTTCTACACATGAGTGCATCGAGTCACCCTCATTCTGTCCATGCCCTTTTACATAAAAGTACAATGTTATACTCTCAAGGTTTTGGGAGAATTGTAGAATATGCCTAAACATTGACGGCAAAACTGAATTCTTATTCTGACCGCCGCACCCATCAGCGAAAAGAATGATCTCTATTTTCCCTTTCTTGTCTTGATCTGTCAAGAATTCCGACAGCCCTTGAGCCACCTCGGATGAGCCTTTGCCGGCTATTCCTTCATTCCAAAAGAAACACCTGCCTTGCTCTTCCCCCATATCGTAGATGGTGAAGTTGTAGCAATTGAGTGATCGCATGTAGTATATGGCAGCGTGATTCGATCGTGGCAAATTTATGATGGCTTGCATGTCAAACGTAGCCACAGCAATTGTGTCGGATCCTTTAGCTCGTCTTTTCTCCTTTTCTTTTATTCCGCGAACATACTCCTTTTCACTGATGTGTTGCTGATATTTCAATCTGACCTCTGGGTTTGTTTCTCCGTCTTGAATCGCCTTACAAAGAGAACACATGTCTTTTTTCGGTTTATGAAAACCTAAGTTGAATGTATTGAAAACAGAACGATAAAGAGTCAGTGATATTTGTGGATTTTCTTTCTCGGAAAGAAACATTTCATGCATTATTTTTATTGTCAAAGTTTCATGCAGATACTCTTTCTGGGAATCTTTTCGGCAGTAGTGACTCTCTACTCGTGGAAACAATGCAATGTGTTTTTTAATCAGATCTCTGACTGACTGATCCTTTGTTTTCAACATTTCACTTCTTCCCCCAGAAATGACTGCCTTAGGTGTACCATGTTGGCTCACACTCTGTACTGCTTTCCTCATTAATCTGTCATTTTTCATTCCAAGTGTCGATAAAAATGTTTTTTTACAAACATGTATTTTATTTCCATCTTCCTGAGTAAAAGAATAGACATAAGTCTGCTGTTTTTTCGAAGTTTTCGAACCTCTCTTTTTTTGTGTCACATCAACATGTGATCGTAAGAATTCTCGTTTGAAATCCCACGTTTTTAAATCCCAGAAGTTCTTGAAAATTACCAGCCGGTCATTATGATTAAGCTTATTGCACTCTTTTCTCTGTACTTCACAACCGCCTCCCTCACATCGTCCAAGAATGGTTCTGCTTGTTCGGACAACTTTTTTAGCAGTCGTGTATTGTTTACCTAATAAGCGCCTTTCATAATTTTCCTTCTTGCGATTTCTTCTTTTACTGATTGTTAGGATTTCATCTTTATTTACCGCCCCTTCTTGATGAAAGCTTTTCTCAATAGTAGATGCTATGTTCGCTTCAACAGGAACCTCCTCTTTCTTCTTCACTAAAACAGTTTCTTCGTCCACGTCCACATCTTCTTCAGGGTCATACACGTCCTCATCCACGTCCTCTTCCACATCCATTTGTGCTTCTTCATTCAACGAGGCTTCAATATACCTGTTAAAAAACATATAAAAGAAACAAAAATAGAATGTGTGTACAAAAACTTGTTGAAGAACAACATTAAAATAAAGCCTAGTTTAATCTTGAAAACAGTCACAGATTTTGTGTCAAAAGGTTCGCGTCTACTTTTCTTTATAACACTGCCCCTAACACACCCTAACACTTCCACTAACACTATCCCTAACCCACCTGCTCATTCATTATTTGTAACGCTTTTCAATTTTTTTTAAATGTGGAGAGAAACTATACCTACTAGTTCCGAGTGCTGAATTACTACACTATTATCACATATAATAAACAACACTTTCGACTTTTTCTATGGTCAAGTATTAGAGAAAAGTTTAATGTTGTAAAATATTGTAGGCTCTTCTGCACTTTGTAATATAAAATAAACTGTATGATCTTGTAATACATGCTTTTATTCTATTACGTACCCTATCCCTAACCCCTAACCACAATATAAAACTAACACAAACCCTATCACTAACACACCCTAACAATGACCCTAACACTAACACAGACCCTAACACCGACCCTAACACTGACCCTAACACTAACTCTAACCCATAGAGTAATTAATCACAGAGTTGCCACTCTTCGTCATATTGTATACAGTTTAATACTACTTTTCCCCCACCCAAAAGCTTTTGCTAAATAATGTTTTAAAAACGGACAGCAGTAAAACCGTTTATATGGTAAAACAGTTTTGTATATAAATGGAATAAATTATATTTTATAGACAATTTACGTATATTAAAATTATTTGGATATATATATTTACTCTTAAAATTAATTTAATAAATATATTTAATACTACTTTTTCTTTACACGCTTACATGAAATTCATTAAAATAAAACGATTTTTTGTTGTCGATAATTTACAGCGCGTTGTATATGAAATCAATAAGAGTGGCAACTCTGTGATTAATTACTCTATGCTCTAGGAGAAAGAAAGAAAAATCTATGGTTATGCATTATATACACGTGTGTCATGTTATTTACCGCACAACACATTCACAAATGAAAATTACGTCGAAATAATTGTAAAATTCGTAAAATTTGTTAAAAACATAATACACTCACAATCGACAAATCTGTTTTGACATATGTAATATGAAAGAAAATACTATACCGATTGTATATTCCGTTTGAATTGTTATTTTTCACTGGGCTAAGAACTTTTTAATTTAAATCAGTCCCCACTGGATGGATGAGGCGCATTCTCCTGGCAGATCGTGTGAAAAATTTATTTACTATTCTCTTAATGTCGAGTTTTATGTCTCTATGCACAAATAAAGATAATTATGCGTGAGTTGGCTGTTGAATTCCGCCTGTTGGTCTTGACGATCTTCAATGCCGAGTTTGCACGTTCAACGGAAGTCACGGATATGGGAAAAGAAGGAGCAAATGCAAAAGAAAATAAATATTAGGAAACATCACTTTATTGATATCTGCCAAATAGACCAAATATCAGACAGAATATTAGACCGATTGTCCCAGAATTTCCGCCACAGAATTATTTCCTGACTAAATTATTCTGGTCGAGGCAGGTTTTCGTGGGCATATTCCATGAGTGCGGCAGTTCGTTCTTTCGTAAGTTGGTTGAAGTGAGCGAGTAGTAGGCAGAGACCAGTCACGGCGGTCCTCTTTAGAGCTGGGAACCTATTAGGCAACTCATAAATCATGCGATCAAGCATTTTGAGGAAAACTGTACGTCTTTAGTATGTTTGAGGGTCGTTCTCACCGGGGGTATTGTTTCTCAGAGTTTGTCGGCCGCACAGTCTCGGAATTGGCAATTCCTCTCTCAGCATGTCACGCATTCGGTCGTATAGAGTTTCGAGAATAGAGTTTCGGCGTTGTCCCTTACTTCTTTTAGACTCTCAGTAAGTCGTCGATATGTTCATATGCTGCAAGCATATCCATGCTGGTTCTTTGGAGCAGTTTTTTCAGAATGACCGAGAAGCCAAAAAGGTAGTGAACAGTTACAAACGCGGCAATAAACTGGCTGTTTTCTAACTTCTGAAGTAGTCCCAGTGCTTCAGATCGGGTAGTAATGTCCCAGGATTTGTGTGTCTGATTGCCAATACTGTTCAAGGTTAACTTGATGACTGGGTACATAATTCGAAAAGTTTCAAGTGTGTTGAACTTTTCTACCCAACAAGTTGCACAAAAGACGCCTAACTTCTCCTTAGTTGTGAGATGTTGATGATTCGGGTTTTCATTGTACTCTGAAACTGTCTTGCGAAGCTCCTGTTCCATCTTTTCCGAATGACCAGTCATTAAATGAAAAAGGCCCCCCCCTGGATCCGCTACTGCGCCTTATATACTTATATTACTTATATATTATATACTTATAATACTTATATTAAACATTTTAATTAGAAAATCACTAGTAACTGGTATTCAAATTTACCAACCGACGTACCGTTTACAAATGATGATATAAAACAAAGAGTAAAGATAAAATGTTTTATATTATAATTCGTCAAAGGTGAGTATACGGATAGCGAATTTGAAAACCAGTAAATTTATAATTAACATGTTTCATATAATTATTCGTTAATGCCACGTTCGTTTGGCAAACTTAAAAGATGAAAGTTTTGAATAAATATACAATTCGAAAGTTATTTTTTTTACTATTCTCCAGCAGATGTACAGTTGACGGATTAATTTTTTAGCCACAGTAAACTGTATTAATATATTTTATTCATAAACGGTAAGTATTATTGACGAATTCCCACACTGTCATAACGTTCGCAAACCGTACGTACCGTTGGCAAATAATAAATTTGAATTCAACATTTACCAACAGTATGCAACATACAGGGTGATTCATAAGTCCCTACGACATAGAATTTTATAAAAAAATATAATCATGATAATCCAAATTTTGTATTATAGTTAATTATAATACATAATATACATATACAGGGTGTTTTTTTTTAAGGTAAAGTGGAAAATAGGTAGTAAATTTTAAAATGTAATGTAAATGTAATTTAAGAATGTATGAAATTTTTAAGGAAATTGTAGGAAATTATTGTAAAGAGGCATTCTACTTTCAATAGTATATAAATAAAATAAATAAAATTACCTACGCAGTGATAATTT